>NW_020719983.1:0-12243 GCF_900518725.1 Notechis scutatus | reverse complement strand
GGGCTGGCAAAGGCTGGCAAGGAAGCCAGATGTCAGTGGCCAAAGGAGTCGAGGAGAGTGGTGGGTGGATCTATAAGGGTGGGGTTGGGTGGGGGCAGCCAGGAGTGGGATTTGGGGGCTCACTGAGCCCCACGGAATGTTAGCTAGAGAATCGCTCGAGCCCCTGCAAGCCCCCAGCAGCCCATCCCTATACTTGAATTGTTTTGCTGCTCAGGCTGGTGTCAGCGATGGTGTCCGGCCATCATGTTCTTCGCTGGCCTTGGTTTCCTTTTACTGCAAACTCTTCCAAACATAATGGGTTTCTTCAGTGAATTCCCTCACACAACGTGGCCGGAAGATGCAGTTTGGTAACTTTTTTTTCTTGGCTTGGACAGGCCACTTGTTGGAGGGTTGTGCCTGTTTTCGGGGTGGCAGCTCGGGGGG
This sequence comes from Notechis scutatus, assembly GCF_900518725.1. The sequence goes on along the minus strand of NW_020719983.1, from coordinate 11,820 downwards.
GTGGGTAGGGTGGAAGCACAGCTGTCCTTCAGAAGTCTGGGCTTCCATTTCTTTCTTTCTTTCTCTCTTGACTACTGTGGTCAATTACAAGTCTTCGGTGATCAAGCCAGCATCTACGAAGGTGGCTGTGCTAATGGCAGTAGTGGCACATAGACCCAACATCATATCTTACGCTTTTTCTATGTATTCTTTTGAAGTGGGAGTGCACCCGTTTGGTGTAAGTCCTCTTCATAACTTACATCACATTCATCATCAGTAGTCAGTCCTTCATTTCCATAAGAGATAATTATTCATTTGTCAGTATCGAAATGATGCCCAAATAGGGGGCTCTGTTAGTTCACGCTTCTTTGAGGTGCTGACCTGGAAACTCGACATAAGAGAAAACCGTACAGGAGAGAAACCATATAAATGCCTCTGTCTTCATGGAATCCCTTGTTGAGTGTGTACTAGTTCTTCACCCATGGAGACTTCTGTTTCACTAGATAACCCATAATAGTTTAAGAAGTATCTGCCAGTGTTGGAACCATGTGCTGTGCACTTTTGAATATTTTTGTATTGCAGTTTTTACACTGAATTTGTGGCCTCCTTCAAAGTTGCCCGCAGAATGGGGGAAACGGCAGGGCAGCTGCATAGCCTGCAAAATCCATTGGACAAAATTGTTCTGCGCTCTTGAGGGATGCTTTTCCAGAAGTTTTTCAGTCTTACATGACTTCAGTTCTATGCCCTGACTGGTGTTTGTTTTGATGGCTACTGTATTATTTGGACATCTTTTATTTTTACCAGTGACTCAGCATAACTACTTTTTCCAGTGTGTTTGATGGCATGACATATTGGCTTTCATGGTACCTAGTTACCATATTTTTGGGAGACCTCATTTCCTTTGACCATTCTGAGCAATAAATGACTTACTCACTGAGTTTAATCTCATGAGATGACCAAAATAAAGTGAATTTAGAGATTTTTGCCTCCCAGGGATGTCTGGTCTGTTATATAGCATGCTCTAGTACAGTGATGGCGGACCTTGTGGTGTTGTGGTGCGCGCTGCCCCACCTGCGATGCAACACCCCGACCCTGCTCCCTTACCGCACTGCGCATGTAACACCCCCCCCCTGCTCCCTTACTGCACTGCGCATGTGTGTGCCTCTCAGCTGATTTTCGGCCCGTTTGAGGCCGTTTTCACCCTCCCAGAGGCTCGAGGAAAGCCTCTGCCACCTCTGGAGGCTGAAAAATGGGCCTTCTGGAAATATTGGAAATGTCCATTTCCAGCCTCTGGAGCCACGGGGGAGGCTGTTTTCATCCTGGAAGCTCGAGAGGAGCCTCTGCAGCCTTGGGAGGCTGAAAACGGGCCCATTTCAGCACTTCTGAGAGGGCGAAAACTGTTTTGCCATCATGGCCTCTATTACTTTTATCATCTTTGCTTTCTATGGATTGTTGCTGTTTGCATTGGCTGTGTCATAGTGTACAGCTTACCCAGCTCCCTATGAACGTCGGTTGTTGCTCTCCTATGGCGTCCTCCACGTCTCCTGGTAGTGCCTCCATGCTCTGGACACTACGCTGACAGACACAGCAAAACTTCTTGCCACAGGTCGAATTGATGTGCCATCCTGGATGAGCTGCACTACCTGAGACACTTGTGTGGGTTGTAGACTCCGTCTCATGCCACCACCAGAGTAAAAGCACTGCCAGAATTCAAAAGTGACCAAACCATCAGCCAGAAAGCATAGGAACTGAGAAGTGGTCTGTGGTCACTACCTACAGAACCACTCCTTTACTGGGGATGTCTTGCTAACTGCCTATGTTTTCCACCTGTTGTCTACTCCATATGCACAACAGCATGAGAAATTGATTAACAATCAGTGTTGCTATCTAAGTGGACAGTTTGATTTCACAGAAGTGTGATTGACTTGGAGTTACATTGTGTTAAGTGTGTTCTCTTTATTTTTTTGAACAGTGTATTACATATTTTCCTATTAATTCACTGTTCCTTATTCCTTATTGATACCACTTGTTACATATTACGTTTTCTATTAATTCTGCATTCAATATATATAACTTCATATCCTTTAATTAATTACAGTATGACTTTTTTTCTATTCTCAAACCACGTGAAAAGATGTATAAAATTTAAAAAATAAAAAACTTTTGGGGGAAAAAAGTACATTCTGCTCACTCCTCCACTCCTCTGGTTCTACTACAGCTCCTTTGAGTTCTACTTCTGGAGGAAAACAACTTTCTCTTTGCTTTAGGCTGCTTCGGGCTATTTCAGTTCCACAAACTACGTTTATTCAACAACATCACACACAGCTGCTTCTCTGCTCAGCTTTCATGGCCACTAGTGAACTGGTCAGGCCAGGGCCTTAAACAGGGCAATGTTGGATATATGTTTCCAGGATTGACTTATGGTCACTCTCCAATCACTTTCAACCAAAACACTGAGGCACAAGCAGTTGTTTAGAACAGTGCTTTTCAACTTCTTTTGTGTTTTTCTCTTGAGGCATTGCTAATAGTGCTTTTTCTCTTCGGCTGTCAGTAGCTTCGGACAGGCCTCACAAGTATGGCTGTCATTAATTCCGCCAGTTTGGAGAGCTTCCTCGGATCCAGCGGGGCAGACTGCTGTCTCCCCGCAATCGAGGGTCCTCTCCTTTCTTCGTCACCCCTTTAGAGTGACTTTGACCCTTTGGGGCCCCCAAAGTGAAATCGGCTTAGCACAGCCCACCTTACTCTCACCTGTGTAGTGCAAAAGTCACTCCTCTCAAGGCACTACCCCAAACATCCAGTGGTGGGATTCCAATAATTTAATTGAATTTTTTTTGTTAATAATTAACATAACTACACAAAAGTTTTACAATACGAATGAAAAACTATTAATATCTGACAATAAAACTTACGTTAGGTATCCCCAAATTGCTGCTTGATTGGCATCCTCACTTGCATGTTTCTTCAGTTTTACTCGAGCATCATCAGATGTGTGATTTGTACTCTTTACCATTTTGAGACTATAGGAATAGGGTCCCAGTCCTTTAGAGGTAGGCCAATTAAACTAAGAGTCATTATGTTTGCTCTATTGGAAATGGCGATCTCAGCTGCTCTTTGGGTCAACCGCACCGAAAAGATCACTCAACTCCTTCAAACAGGCAGAATGTTTTATTCTTTTCCAAGTTGTGACAACAAGAAACAACTAAGCAATAGTTCCAAAGTCAGCTTCTGGGCTTACATCAACACAAAGCTGTATTTTATTCTCGTACATAATTACTCCCCCTCGATCTCTGGCTAACTTCAGAGAAACTAACATCCAGAATTATCATCCAGCCCCTAATTAAACCCATACAATATGATATCTCAACAATAACCTGCCACCATCACCAACCCTTTACCAACAATGTCCCACGCCGGTAGCCCGGTATCAGTCCGAACAACTTCCCCCAAGCCATCCGGGTTTGCCGTATGCATAGCGTCCCCAAACGTCATCACAAAGCGCCTCAGCAAACACGTTCCAGGCAAACCACGATTGAGGTGAACATTCTGGGATATCTCTTACCAAGGTAACTCGGAGCCACTGGGTTCAGAGGATGCTCATGTGGGTAGGCACTCATGTTATCTCCACCACTGCAGCCAATGTCTCCTTGTCCAGCTAGTTGTAGTTCTGTTTGGCCGCCGACAAAGTCCTCGAATAGAAAGCGATTGGGGCCTTAACCCCATTCGGCGGCTGATGACTTCACCTGGCTTTAGAACTGCCCCAACTGAAGCCAGCCACAAACAAGCCCAGATTAATTCCCCAGTCCATAAGGCAAAAATAGCAAGCTGCTCAAAAACAGTCCAATGAACGAACATAAAGCCCCCAGGCAAATCTTGGCTCACGGGTAACAGAAACACAAGCAAGCACATAGCCATGACCCACACATGTTGTTTCATAGCAATGCCTCCATGGGTGGGATTCAAATTTAACAACCGGTTCTGTGGGTATGGCCTAATTTGCGAGTTTTTCAACAATTTTGGTAAATATTTCCTAATGTCTTGCAATGACATTTATTGCAACTGCAGTTTTATGTCCCTATTTAATTTGCAATTCTATAAGATCTATATCTGAAAATGGTTTACACATTTGTGCCAGACAGTACACTGTATTACACACTACACGTACTGCCCAAATATTTTTGTCATCTTATCCAGTCCTTATTACATCCTGCTCACATTGCTTTAACTTCTCTGTGCAAATGATGTGAACTTTAGATGAGAAATGCTCTTTCAACTTTTTTCTAAGGGATGCTTGCTGTACTTTTTTATTCCTCCCTGAGGGCTCAGTTTGGAAATTATACTGCTACAATGTCCAGAAGTCAGGAAGATTCAATGTCTGATTCAGTTCTTTCAGTACTTGATGTGCTGCTGCTTTCCCCAGGTTGCAGTGTAGACGATGTGCTGCTGCTTTCATTGTCCATCTTGCCTCTTTTGTCACTTCCATATTACTTTTATCGGGTTATGGTCTGCCCAGGTATTTGTTTCAATATTTCTTGTACGTTGAAGATAAAATCTCTTGATGCCCACATCATATCAATCCTAGACAAGACAAATGTCTTTGAATAAAATGTGTATTGGTTACTTTGGGGGTATATTTCTTGCCAAGCATCTTGGATGGCTAGCTCTTCCATTAACCTGAAAAAGGATTTTGGTAACGTTTTCATGTTGTTTTTTTGTTTTGAGTTTTATAATCCAATTCCACATCCACTACTGTGTTGAAGTCTCCTAGAATGCATATGCTATCATACTCCAATTCCATTATTTTCTTGTGAAGTTTATTTTATTTCCAATAGTAGTTTCCACAGAGCAAACTTACAGATGTTATTCAAAAAGAATGGCCGTGTGTGTGTGTGTGTGTGTGTGTGTGTGTGTTGGAACTAAGCAGTCCAGGAGAAAAGGGAGTATTTTGATCTTCTGTTGTCTTTTGTCTAGTTCTCAGTGTTCCTCTGTAAAAAAAGTAACCTTACCTCTTTTTTTTCATACTGTCAAGGTCGTGTAATCCCCTTTCTCCCTTCCGTCTCCTACTTTCACTTTGGCCTTTAGGTGGCACTTTTGCTCTGCTATCTCTTTTCTATGGCAATCCCTTATTGTTTTAAATTATTCATATTTTATAATTAAAATACAGGAAAAGAAAGAGATCCAAATACCACTTCTGCTCTAAGTTCAGTCCAACAAATCTAATAGGTCCAATCCAGTTTCAAAGTTGCTGGTCATTCACAAATCCTTCATTAGTTACTTCCTTTCCCAATTTGCGCTGGAAAAAGCTTTCCTCACTGCTTTCGGGGGGGGGGGTATCAATCCACCCCCACTTTTGTCTTTTGGGTCTTCCCTTCACCCCGGGGGCTGTTCCTTTAATATATTTTTAAAAATGCTATTCTCACCCAGCATATGATCACACTTCTCTCAAATTCTTCCTGTTGGCAGCTGCCCCAGTTTCGTAGCTGCTCGCAATGGCCGCTCTCCTGTCGGCTTAGAAGGCTTCCTCTGGATCAACCAGGGACTTTATGATGTCCCTGAGTGTTCTTTCCTTGATTATTGTCCCTCCGAGACGATTTAGGTCCGAATTGGACCAGCAGCAGTTGGATATCGACGGGTCCCCAGGAAGCTCTGAGGATGTCAGTCGTGTCGCCGTGACGTCAGCTCCACCCTCCCCTTTGGCAATACATGCCTATATCCACTGGCCTACCGTTGATGCTGTAACCCAATGTAGCGGGTTGGAAGGAGACAAATGGGGACTCTGCCTTCCTGAGATAGATGTGGAGGGCCCTCCTGACATCCAAGGGGTGCCACTTTTTCTCCAGGGCATGGACGGAGTTAGGGCAGAAGTTCAGCAAAACTATTTCCTGTGCCCTGTGAAACAAGGAATTTACCTTAGGAAGGAAAGAAGGGTCCAATCGCAGAACCACCCTGTTGAAAAGAAATACGCACAGGTCCTCCCTTATAGAGAGGGCCATCAGTTCAGAGAGGCGATGGCCGCAGCCACCTTACATGTGAGGAAACGCAGGTTGGCAGAATGCAGCAGTTCAAAGAGCCTCAAATTCGTTGCTCCTCTGATGAAACCACACAATAGGGTGTTGAGCAAGAGACTCCAGATCCCCTGCGTGTGGGGTCAATGTTGCCATTGGAGCACCATCTACAGAAGGCCTTCCAGGTCGAGTCATAGATTCTGTTAGTAGGTGGACGCCTCGATTATTATTTTGTTGGAGAAGCTGTCCAGCCTCAGAGCTCTCCGCTCAAATGCCAGACGGACAGTTGGAGCCATTGTGGATCTGGGTGAATTAGATCTCCCTGACTGAGGGAAAATCAAGTTTCCTTAGCCACAACTGCCAGGCGAGAGAAAAGATGTCGGGCTCCACCCCCACAAAGGGAAACAGCAGCTATTACAGATGGCTGGCTGGGAAGGGGGACGCTTTTCATGTCTCCCCAACTTTGCCCCCCCCCGGCTGCGAGAATGCGGCTCCTCCTGTAAGCAGAGGAGGCGCACTGAGACGAGGCGGGAGGGAAGGGGCTTTTGGAGAGTAAAGGGGATTAAATTGCAATCTTTCTCCACGCTTAAAGGGAGCACTCCAGGTGACCGTGGCTTTCTCTCTTCTGTTTAGAAGTCTCGCTGATGGGTTGTTTTTTGTTTGTTTTGTATCAGAGCTAAACTAAATGAGAGCTCGAAAGGAGACGAGCAGTGACCGGGCAGGGGCAGGGCCAAACAGGGCAGGGGTGATTTTTTTCCCCCCTGCCTAACTCGCTAGCAAACGCGTATTGTGGCTGCTGCCTCCGCACATCGAAAAGGCTGAGCAGCAGAGATAAGAGCATGGAACTCCTGAGTTGTACAAAGAGGCTGCCAACGATGCCCTCAGATGCCGAAGATGTTGCGAGTGGGAGGCTCGACCTCCCCAGGAGGGGAGGGCACAATCTCCCGTGCTCCCACCCCACCCCATGAGCCATAACGCGCTCGCTGCCCTTCTGCCCCTCACCAAGCTGCTTCCCTTCCCACTGGGTGTGCAAGTGCTTCTTGTGAGGAAAAGAAGAGCGATGGAACGAAGCTTAGCAGGTGAGGGGACACCTGGGAAGAGCTCTGATGCCGTGATCTCCCACGTGGTACACTCCCTCTCGGTTTATCGCTCCTGTTACCAACACGGGTGCGCTGTGGACCACTGGCCTTTCCTGGTGGTAGCGGCATGAGTGGGTGAGGGGCGCAGGGATACTTGCTCCTCTGCCAAAATTGTGCTCCGAGCAGCATCCAGCCAGCCATGCCTGCCCTTCTCCCCCCCCCAGCTCACGTGTATCCTGGGCCTTTCCTGTGACGTTGTTAAAAGCCACCAGGGGTACGTGAGGTGGGCACAGGGGAGCAACCGGTGGCAGTGCTCCTGGCTTGCAAGGGGGCGGATGTGGGCACCGACAGCAAGTGGGCCAGGAGTGGGATGGGAGAGGTCAGTGTGATCTACAGACCCGAAAAACAGCTGGGAGGTTTGCATGCATGGTGGAGCTGACTTGGGCTGACTGCTCGTGTTGCCTGCAGGGGAGAGGGCTCTGCATCCCACAGGTTCAATATAACATATGTATGTTGTTCCCGTTTTCATGTCCTATGTAAAGGGCATTAATTGTCAGGTGGCCAGAAATCAAGAGTCAGGATAGGGTTGTCTCTCACTGATAACACCAGTAAAACAACATATGTACGAACAAACAATAAAATAATGAATTATGGCAAAACCATGAAAAAATCACGGTAATAGGATAGATGTTACCGTTTTGTCAGCAGACTCTTCTTTGAGCTTTGTTGTTATACATGGAAATTTGCCTTATATAACAATATAAAGAGCAAGACAGACTCCATATTTGTTCTCTACGTGACCTGTTAGAGATCAGAACAGTTATGTAATGTTGTTTTGCTAATGTCCGATTGCAAAATAATATCTCCTTGGCTTGGTTTGAGATTCATAAGGTCATCTTGACATCATAGGGATATTAATGATCTTTTGTGTAATCTTTTAAGTAGAAAACAGGAAATCTGATGATAAAGTGGTGAAGTGAAGAAAGTTGGGAGATTTACATGGGAGGATGGGACTTTCTCATAAGAAACGTATAACTTCTACGTATGGAAAACAGGAAGCATTATGTAATCTGTTAAATGTGCTGATCCTAAAGGCAGTGTCTCCTTTCTCCTAACATGGTGGTTTAGGGGTTAGGGGTCCGGTACTGCAGTATCTTATGTAAAAAAGCATCATATGGGCTCTGGATTATCATAGTCTGTTGATTTATTTTTATCTCACAGCCATTTAGCTCCTGAACGTTTCATTACCAAACTAGGTAACGTCTTCAGCTGGGTTTCGGGTGGAAGGCCTTATTCCATTTCTTCTTTTTCCTCTAAAATGTTGTGGTTGCCTGGTCATGTGATTGGTTTGTGGGGCACAAAATTCAGCTGGTGAGGTGGTCGGTCCTGTCCCTGGTGGCACAGGCACTCTGTTTCCTTACTAGTTCCCATGATGACTCAAAGTCGATGTGTTGTTGATTGGTCCATTGGTACAGTGCCAGGATTCAATACATTCATCATGTGCATGGTGGGTTTTCACATCGCTGATGACTTCAGCTTCGTGCCAGTTGAAAAGGTATTGACTGCTAGCTGGTGTTCGTGGATGCTGGTTTTTAGATAATTTCATGTAATTAGTAAATGAGGAAATGTGTAAATAACCTCATATTTAAAAAGCTACAATATTCCTTTAAGTACCCAATCAAATCTTGAAATTATAAAGTCAAAAGTTGGTTGTACGGTTATTGGATATTTTTCAGCAACGGGTTAGTGTTTATTCTTGGAAATGCCTTGCAATATTCAACTTTTTGTTGTTTGCCAATTTCTCACCACACATTAAGCCTATTGGTAAACCAGTTCTGTTTTCTTCAGAAACCTTTGATTTCATCCATGGTTGGGCTACCAACGGTCGAAAAGCTCAATTTGTGTGCCGGCAGGTATCACACATTGGCGGTTGTGATGCATATTTTGAGCAACGTAGCCGCAGCAACAGGATGAAAGAGCCACATGCGGCTCCAGAGCCGTGGGTTGCCGACCCCTCTTCTAGCCTCTTCAAGTGGCTTTCTGTCGGACCAACTCCACTCCATAGAGCAGGATAGGAAAGCTCCCGCCTGCCTGCCTTTTGTCCCATGGACTTTCTGCAGCCCAGCCGGTGGGGGGCCCCTTTTGTCCTCATGTCTGGGGGATGGGGCGGGGCTTGTCTGGTTGGTTGATGAGGCTTTTTATGGGGCCTTGGTCTCTTATTCCCCACGCATCCCCCCTCCCAGCTTTGCCGGGACTGCCACAGGCGTCCCCACATTATCCTTTGAGAGGAACCATAATGCTGATGCAGTCCTCCATTATGGATTCAGTATGGCACACTCCTCTATAGTTTCTGCAAATATTCCTGGATGCCGCAGGTTCCTGTACGTATACCCAGGTCAGGAAACGGGGGGTGGAGGCCCTTCACTTTGGGTGCATACAGAGAAGAAATTTCGCTTCTGACGTTTCTCCCGTTGGCTGAATGCTCGGGCTTCCCCTGAGAGTCCCAGGGACGAGGCCAGGATGCTGCCCTGGGGGGCTTTCAAGGCTTCGGGCTCCACTGTGTCTTCCAGGACCTGCACTGTCTCTGCACAGTTTCTTACTCTTGTGCAGCACCTCTTTTAGCTTTCCATCCCTGGAAATCTTCCTCGCGCCTCCGGTGAACGTACCGTTTTTTAAAAGGTCAAAGCCAAGAATCTCTTACCTACGGACTTGGACTCTCATTATTTTTTCCAAAGTCAATTTTGTAGCCTCAATTACCTGGTAGGCAGGCAGGATACCCTAATGCCATGGGGGACTGTCTGCTTAGAGCAGGGGTCCTCAAACTTTTTAAACAGGGCCAGTTCATGGTCTTATTTGTAGTGCAAAAACCCATGAAATAATAATAACACAATATTTAAAATGAAGAACAGTTTAATTTCCATGGGAAGTGTAGGCCTGCTTTTGGCTCATAAGATGGTCAATGTCCGGTTCCCTATTGGTCATAGCCAGTCGTCCCAAGGGATGCATTAATCTGGATATGGTTGGAGATTTCAGATGTTTCATTGGCGGAAAAGTCTGTTCGCAGACATAGGTGCTGCCAAAGACGGTTAATTTGGAGTGCACTGTGCCTGAGATGAAGATACATCTCAAAGGCGGCAGGTGAATAGAAGAAGGCTGCTTGACTTGAATGCATCTTTCACGGAGTCCCAATTCGGCCAGTTCCTTTTGGCAAATCGGATCAACTGTTTCAGTTTCAACAGAAAAGGAAAAGCCCTGTGTCCTTTTCACGTACGTGAAGCTCTTGAAATCTCATTGGATACTCCCTTTGCAACGTTTCCAGTGATTGTTTTTTTGTTTGGGAATGCAACTGTTGGTTTTTCACTCAACAGCTTTTGAGTAGTAGGAAGATGATGGCAGAAGCATTCTCTTGTTTGTTGAGGAGGTCCAATTTTATCACAAGTGAGCCTTCCCCTTTCCTTGAAATTGCAGATTGAAACAGTTGTGTAGCTCAGTTACATCGGTCAGAAAGGCAAGTTGCCATCTCCGTGCTTCATCTTTAAGCGCTGGTACTTTGTTTTTTAAATCAGAAAAGCAGAAATCTGCTGAAGTAAGTCATAAAAAGGTTTCAAAACTCCCTCGACTCGGCCAACGGGCTTCTGTGTAGTACAAAATGTCTTTGTAGGCAACATTTAGCTCAGATAGAAATTCCTGAACTGTGATAGTGCATGTACCTTAATGAAGTTAACCCAAGACACCACAACTTTCATGGCTTCGTGGGTTAGGCAAGCGCCTCTGCAAGTCCTGTCAGTGACTTATCTGTTGCTCCCCCGCGCACTCCTGGCTTTGGTGGGGAATAGGACCACCCCCTCAGCTGGATGCCCCTTATGTATAGATGGGGGAAAACCCGAGCTGGTCGGCGTAGCCACTCATGGCTGGCTTTGTCTACCTCAGGGACCTTCAGTTCTCTGCCATCCACGGAGTTGAGGAGCATGTTCTTCTACTCTTCTCTGACTTCTGCTTTCGATGTTACGACTGTGTTGTTCAGTCTGCACGGCTAGTCGATTTGGCGCCCTAGCAGCACCGGAAGGAGTCTTGCTGCTGCACTATCTGGAGTATAGTTGCAGGGTTCGACGCAACCTTCTCAAGCCGTTTCTGTTGTAGAAGTGGGATTGAAGTGGAGAAGCATGGTATCTCCAAGCCACCGTCTGACACTGGCGTGAAAGTATCCTACTGGGTTATCCGTGGGAAGCCTGAGCCATCACCTCAGCGCAGCGCACATCAAGCAATCTAGTTTTTTCAGGGTGTTCCTGTGCTGCCGGCCAGTGTTTTTCCATCTCCAATGGCATCGGCACCGGGCCCCTCTATGCATTTCTCCAGTGTCTGGACAGTACAGTGGAGGCATCATCGCATTGCCGGAGTTTGTAGAGCTTCTGGATGGTAGCGTAGTTTGCTCTACGGATGGTTTTCTTGCTCCGTTGGCGGGTTGCAGTTTCAGGTCGGACTACAGATGGTTCTGAGCATGTTGGTTGAGGTGATCCCTGCACTGCTCGTGGCTGTCTCTCCGTTCTGCAAGTCTCAGGTTGTCTGGGTCAGCTCCTCGGCTCCTCTCTTGGCTTCTTTGAAATGGTCTGCCGCAGCTACCAGGAGGGCACGTCTCCATTTGGCCAGCGGTTCATGTAGTGCGTTTGCAACCTTTTGAGAGTCTGAAGGAGTGGGTATGGGTAACTGGGTGTACCGGTCTTATTTCTTGTTCTTCTCTCTCTGGATATTCTGTGGGTGGG
>NW_020719982.1:0-12246 GCF_900518725.1 Notechis scutatus | reverse complement strand
TTATATTCTCTCCGTTGAGAAAAATCAACACTCCTTCTTCTCTCCCCATTCCAGCAAGAATGCAGTCATCAATCCATTCAGTAATTAGGGATCAGTAAGCCAGAGAGAGTGAGCTGCAATTGCCTCGCTTCTTATATAGTGCTTTTACAACCACACCCTTAATTACATTCTTGCAGTTAAAGTTACACACACTTTAACTAACAAACCATGATACCATATTTATTATTTTTACCCAAACCAGTTAGGGTAAACAATGTTATCCCTAACATTCTCCCCTTTTGGGTAATAATAATAATATTACAATAATATAACCATTTACACCTTTAAATCATAATTGTCACAACTCTCTTTAAATTTTACAATACCTTGAGCTTTTGTAAACTGGTCTGCAATATTTTCTTCCGTCATGCAGTACTCTAGTTTAATTAGACCATTTTTTACAGATTCTCTAACATTTAAGTATCTTAAATCAGTATGCTTTGATCTAGTCTTTACAGCAATATTAGTAGCTAACTGTATAGCTGCCTGGTTGTCCTCGTACACAATAATAGAATCTTTAACAGTTATACCCATGTCTAATAATAACTGTTTGTACAGAATTAAGTCAGTGCATAGTAATGACAGACATGAAAATTCTGCTTCCATCGTTGACAAGCTAATATGCTGTTGTCTGATTGACCTCCACCCTATTAGTGTCTTACCAAATAATATAGCCATCCCAGATGTTGATTGTCTAGTATTTATGTCAGTTGCAAAACTTGCATCTGCATAGGCACTAAGATTCAAATCACCTTTTGGCTCTAGATACAATGCATGATGCATTGTTCCTTTAAGATATCTTAAAATTCTCTTTAATGCTTGCCAATGACATTGATGTGGATCATTATTATATCGTGCCAGCTGATTAACACTATAAGCTATATCTGGCCTTGACCAATTGCTTATATATGATAAGCTACCAATCAAAGATTGATATATGGTCTTATCAAATTTGGGACTTTGAGCATCAATTTTGCAAATTTCCTGACTCATTGGAGTCTTTGCAGGCTTACAAAGTTCCATTTTATACAATTTAATTAATTGGCAAATTTTATCCTCTTGAGATATCTTAAAACCTTTTGTGGTTTTGTTAATTGTCAATCCTAGATACTTTTTAATTTCACCTAAATGCTTTAATTTTATCCTTTTGGCTAATAATGAAATAATCTCAGTAGCTTCATTATTGGTCTTAGTAATCAAAGCAATATCATCTGTAAATAATAACAATAATGACACCGTTCCATCTCTTTTAAACATACATGGATCTGCTAAACCAGATTTAAACCCTATATTGTTTAATTCTTTCACAATATATTGGTTCCATTCATAGCCAGATTGTTTCAATCCATATAAACTCTTCTTGAGTTTCCAACAATCATTGCTATTTACTTTATTATCATTTATACCAAATGTTTTTTTCAAATATATTGTATGCTGTAATGGTGCATGCAGATATGCAGTTTCTACCTCTAAATGGTTAACAATATAATTATTCTTAGCTGCCCATACTAAAGCGGCTCTTAAAGTTGTAGCCTTAAGATTTGGTGCAAATACCTCATCATAATCAAATATATTTTGATTAAATCCTTGTGCTACTAATCTAGCTTTATAAGTTACTTTCCCATTATTTCCAGTCTTTACTTTAAATATCCATTTGCACCCAATGGATTTTTCTCCTGGAGGTAATTTGGTTTCTTCATAAACCTTCATTTCCCTTAATGAATTTAACTCTTTTTCCATTGCCTTTTGCCAATTCACCTGATCCTTAGCAGGATACATCTTAAGTTCATCTATGCTAGTAGGAACTTTATTTACTTGGCAAACAATACTCGCCCGATATCTTTCAGGTGGTTTAGTTATACGCGTTGTGCGTCTAGGTATAACAGGACTTACGGGTGGACTTTCCTTTATTTCCTGTTCATGCCTATCTATCTCTTCTTGATCAATTATTTCCTCTTGATCTGGTTCTATTTGCTCTTCGTGGACCTCTTCTTTAATTGGACTTTTCTTATAACTAGTCTTTTCTTTCTGCCTCTTATAGGGTTCTATAATTACAACATTATCTGAATCTTGCTCTAATCTATTCCATCCTATATGTTCTAGGAATTGTGCACTAGCACTGCAGTATACTCTAGATGTACCTGGTTCCCAGAATCTATAAGATCTATGATTTGCTTGATATCCAACAAAAATTAATCTTTTAGCTCTACGTTGTCCTTTGTGCCTGAGTTGTGTAGGGATATGCACCCATGCTGGTGCACCAAATGTGTGAATATAACTCAAATCAGGTTTCCTACCATGCCACAGAGTGAATGGTAATTCACCTGTTGTTGAATTAACAACATTGTTTAATATGTGATTACCACACATTATAGCTTCTCCCCACAAATTGTCAGGTAATCCAGAATCAGATAACATTGTCCTTCCCATTGATTGCAGTGTTTGGCCTCGTCTCTCTATAAATGCATTATGTTGAGGCCTATATGGTGCTGACTTTTTATGTTGAATACCTGCCATCCTAAGTCTACTCTGGAATTTATTATTTGTAAATTCCGCACCATTATCTGTTATAAGAGTTACTAATTTCTTTTTAGTTTTCCTCTCTGCAAATTTTAACCAATTAAAGAAATTTGTATACGTTTCAGTTTTTCTCTTCATTAAAAAACAGAAACCATACCTAGAATAGTGGTCCATTATGCTTAATATGTATCTAGCACCACCTACACTTGGCTTTTTAGGACCTATTATATCGGCAAATACTACCTCTAAAGGCTCTTTGGTAGTAAATCCATCAATTCTATTTGCCGGTATAACTTTGCTTTTGCTTTGATTGCAAGCAGAACATTGCAAATACTTATTACAAGGTTTCAAACTTATTCCTTTAGATAGTTGAACAGTTCTCTTAATCATTTTAAAATTTAAATGACCTAGCCATCGGTGTAACAAGTGAATACATTCATCATGAGGTTTCTTATTATCATAAACTGTGTTAGCCACCTCTAAACCATTATCATTTAACACATATAATTCACCTCTTAAAGATGCAGTAATTTTCTTACCTTCTTTTTCAATTAAACAAGTATCTCCCGTAAAGGTAACTATGTATCCTAATCTAACCAACATTCTAACTGAAAGCAAATTAAATTTAAGTTGAGGTACATATAACATTTTTATGTTCTCCTTTATACTAGAACAATGAGCTATACCTTGACCTTTTGCCTTCATTTTCCATCCGTTTGCCAATGAGATATGCTGTGAACTAATGGACATTTTTACAAATTTTTTGTTATCATTTGTAATACAGTGGGACGCACCACTGTCAACAATTATTTTTTACAACTCCATTACTATACATTGCTAACTCATAATTCTTATTTCTTCTTTGTTGGCTTCCAGTATTCTGGCTTGCATTCTGGCACTTTAGTTTCTTACAAAATCTTGCCAAATGTCCTCTCTCCCCACAATTAAAACACTTTTTAATTGCGAATGCAGTAGGAGATTCATTGTTTTCCTTTTGAGGTTGCTCCCTCCTTAACTGATCTCTTTCAAGCCTTCTTCTGGCCTCTTCAATCAATCTGCCAGTGATATCAGTTAAAGTTAGGCTTTCTTTAGGCAATATTTCAAGGGAAGTTACGTAGTCATCAAAACTTTCGTCTAATGAAGATAGAATTATGTAGACCTGGTGTAGCTCAGAGAAAATTAACTCCTTCTCATGAAGTTCTTGGAAAATGCTTTTCATAGTATTCAAATGACTCAGCATATCTCCATTCTTTTGGAGATACGTCCGGAAAAGCTTCCGTGTTAGATTTATGTGAGCACCAACGTTATCTCGGACATAAATCCTCCTCAGTTTTTGCCAACACCCAACAGCTCTTTGCTCTCCGCGTATATGAACAAGTTGTTGATCAGTTAGTGTTAGTCCTATGATGCAAAGTGCTTGTTCATTTTTCTGTTTAAAGTCTTCTATCTTTTTACTATCTTCCTCATCTTCAGAATCCCATTCTTCTACGTTTGGTGGGTTTTCAATTATGTTCCACAGACCTTCTCTTCGTAGAAGTAGACTACATTTCATAGACCATGAAACATAGTTTGTTCCATCCAGCTTGGATATAAGGGACAAACTTTGTATACTGACTTGTGCCATGTTTCACTATATGGATATAAAACTATAATTGATAAAACACAGCTGTCTGTTTACTGTAACGTGTAACAACACAAAATCTCACTTTTTACATAAACCTGTTTTTATCCTAGTTAAACTGACTTTGCAGTCTCTCTGGGCCCATAACCAGTGTTAAGCCTGGATTCCCCAACGGGTGTTAAGGAAAACAAACTAAACAGAACGTGCAGCGAAGTCAGATAGGAAGACAGGAAAATGTGTGAGATAAGTTTTCTAGTTAACACGCAGTAAAAATACAGATACTCTTGTGCTATCAAAAATATAGTTTATTCCATTTAAGAATTATAGCATAGTCAAAATAAATGGTCCATTAGTCATATATCAATTTCAGTCAAGTCTTGTCGGGGATACTCTATTTGCAAAATCCGTGTTGAGTAGCAAATGTCAGTTCACTTACAATAAATCAGTCCAATCTTTATATTCTCTCCGTTGAGAAAAATCAACACTCCTTCTTCTCTCCCCGTTCCAGCAAGAATGCAGTCATCAATCCATTCAGTAATTAGGGATCAGTAAGCCAGAGAGAGAGAGCTGCAATTGCTCGCTTCTTATATAGTGCTTTTACAACCACACCCTTAATTACATTCTTGCAGTTAAAGTTACACACACTTTAACTAACAAACCATGATACCATATTTATTATTTTTACCCAAACCAGTTAGGGTAAACAATGTTATCCCTAACAAGTCTGTTACTGAACTGTTTTTGACACTGGACTTTGATATTTGGATTATCCCTGGATTTAAAAACTGACTGATTTACCTGTGAATGATTTTGGATTGCTTGTTTGGACTTTGCTTAACGTTTCTGGAAGTAAAAGCCTACATTTACTGTACAGTGTATCTGTGTGCTGTATGTGTATTATTCAAACACTACTCTCAAATACATCTCCCTGTATGCGCTCATTCTCCTAACGGGGAATTACCTCAACAGGTGTGCTCTCCAGAGCCTCCCAAAATCATATGAGAATAGGGTGTATTCTTACAGAACTTTGGATGTGTCTGGATAATGTGTAAGAGCATACCACACTATCATGCAGCCTTCACAATTTCTGAAAATTGTCTAAAAGCATGTCCTATTCTCGCATGATTTGGGATACTCTGAAGGACACACGACAGTGTGGCCCTCTTGTAAAATTTCTACAGGGTTCAGAGAGGCCATGCAACAGCACATTCCATTCTTGTGCAGCCTCTGAAAACCACACAAGGAAGGGTCATGCTTTCAAGAATAGTTGTCAGATAGGTAAATGACAGCACCCAAACATCATGGTGTGTTAGCTTTGATATGTGTGTCATAATTTTGCCATCATTGAGCTAAGGTGAGATTTAAACAAATATATAGAACTGGTTAATCTGGGAATTTATATAATAAAAAGTGACATTAAACCAGCAATATGGCCATGATAGAAGTGAATTGCAAAACCATTTTAGTGCAATTGGACCCCAGTTCTGTTGTATGAGTTATATTACAGCATGAATTTGAACAGTGTTCAAATTCTGAACTGAAATACTAAAGCCAACAGAAATTATACAATTAAAATGCATGATCGAGAAAAGATCATTCTCACTGCAGTGATATCTGTAAATGAAAGTTACAAAAACCAGCAATGTGTTAAGTTTATTGGACTTACATGTGAAAACAGGTGGATTATTGTTGTTGAAGAAGTTGCTTTTGGATTGAAATCAATCAACAAACTGCCAGCTTCACTTCCTATCACCAAGAGTAAGCTGAAAACCATACTGAATAATGCTGTCCCTGTCTCAAGCATGTCAACAATAGAATCGTGCTACAAGAAAATGTCACATACAAGTTTCACAAAACATATCCAGTACCATACACTATAACACTAAAAGGTATGTTTTGACCACACCTAGAGTACTGCATCCAGTTTTGGTCACCACATTATAAAAAAGATGTTGAGACTCTAGAAATAGTACAGAGAAGAGCAACCAGGATGATTAGGGGACTGGAGGCTAAAACATACAACGAACGGTTGCAGGAACTGGGCTTGGCTGGTCTAGTAAAGAGAAGGACCAGGGGAGACATGATAGCGGTCTTCCAATATTTGAGGGGCTGCCACAGGGAGGAGGGGGTCAAGCTGTTTTCTAAAGCTCCTATAGGCCAGACAAGGAATAATGAATGGAAGCTGAACAAGGAGAAATTTAACCTGGAAACAAGGAGAAACTTTCTGACAGTGAGAACAATCAACTAATGGAACAGCTTGCCCTCGGAAGTTGTGGGAGTGCCATCAGTTGAGACTTTCAAGAAGAGATTGGACTGCCATTTATCAGAAATGGTGTAGGGTCTCCCGCTTGGGTGGGGGTTGGACTAGATGACCTACAAGGTCCCTTCCAACTCTGATTATATGTAATCTGTAATCTGATCTGGATAGGATAGCTGAAGGAATTCTTTCAAAAGTTGATTGGATCCAATGTTCTACATACAGTATGAATTTCCAATTCTAAAAAATAAAACAGAACTAGCATGATCTGTGGTGATTTTAAAGCTATCACTAATCCACCATAACAGGCTGAGCAATACCCCTTGTCTAGAATTGAGAAAATGTATATTAAGTTTGCTGGGGGACATTTCAACAAAACAAATGTAGCAAAGATTTATTTACAGGTGGAAATGGGAGGAAGATTCCATGATGTTTCTCACTGTATTATGTAATAGAAAGGTTTTTGAAATAGTACCCAGCATTTTGGCAGAAAGCAATGGACCAAGTGCTACAAGAATACCCTGGAGTCACCCAAAGCTACTTAGATGTCCTCACTATGACTGTACAAAATGACAGGGTGCATCTGCAAATTTCAAGGAATTGCTTGTAGAGATGGAATGACTAAAGCCTTAGAACTTAATATGACAAAAACGAGTTCTTTAAAATTAGCATTACATATTGCAATTATATCATTGATGCACATGACCTGTACAAATATACAGAGAAAGGTTAAGCAGTTAGGAATGCCCGAAGGCTGCAATACATCAGGTAAAATGCTTTTTAGTGTTTATAAATTATTATAACAGATTTCCATTAAACTTAGCCACTGCAATGAATATGCACTATCCTTTAAACACTTTACTTCATGTGGGGAAGACATGATAATAGTGTAAACAAGCTTTCATGGAAGCAAAGAAAACAGTGATATCAGGTACAGTGCTCACAAATTATGACCCACACTTACCAATGATATTGGATTGTGATGCCTCATAATATAACTCTGAAGTAGTTATGTTACACTTTATAGAAGGCAGCAATGAACACCCAATAGCTTTTGCATAATGCTCACTCACAGCTGCAAAGGGAAAAAAAAGCACTATGTTTAGTTAGGGGAGCTAAATGTTTGAAGCAGTATTTGTACAGAAGGGAGTCTACCCTCATCACTGGTCATCAGCCACTACTGTCAATCTTTAGAGTCCACTAAAAGGATTCCTCTTACAGCAGCTGCTCAACTGCAGTGTTGGGTTTTGTTCCTTGAAGGGCACATTCAGAACAATATTCAAAAAGCCACATAATCCCCATACCTGTGAGATACAATAGGGAGAGAGAAAAGTGGGGGGAGGACAGACACTCCTGGTTCAACAACTTCACCATATTGGTTCAAAACAAATTTGTACTGGTCTTACTAATGTAAATTAGTCGTTCCCTTTCTTCTCATATCAAGTAAGAAATCTTTTCATTATGCTATTTTGGTATCGTACAATAATTACACACTTTCTAAACTACAAGGTTAAGTTCCTGCTGCCAGAAGTAGTTTTTTTTTTTTCCTTTTCAAGGACACACTGATCATAGCCCTGAAGTTACCTTCTAATCTATCCTTTCAGTAGATGATGCTGAGCTGCTAATGGCAAACTCCCACCCCTATTTCAGCAGCAGTATCCTTGCCTCCCTCCGTGCCTGAGAAGGTTTTCATTCGAATTGTGCTAAACTGTGCTTAAAAAATGCAACTCGATGGGATGGCTTTCAGCACTATTTCAGAATCCTTTTCCTGATTGATCAGGGCCTGCTCGTATGTACACATGAAATATGCATTTTGTATACCCACGTACATCGATCTGCACTTTCTTATGTTGTTGTTAGTTGCAAAGTCGTGTCCGACCCATCGCAACCCCATGGACAACGTTCTTCCAGGCCTTCCTGTCCTCTACCATCCCCCGGAGTCCATTTAAGCTCACGCCGACTGCTTCAGTGACTCCATCCAGCCACCTCATTCTCTGCTGTCCCCTTCTTCTTTTGCCCTCAATCATTCCCAGCAATAGGCTCTTCTCCAGTGAGTCCTTCCTTTTCATTAGGTGGCCAAAGTATTTGAGTTTCATCTTCAGGATCTGGCCTTCTAAAGAGCAGTCAGGGTTGATCTCCTCTAGGGCTGTCTGGTTTGATTGCCTTGCAGTCCAAGGGACTCACCTCAATTCTTTGGCACTCAACCTTTCTTATGGTCCAACTTTCACAGTTATACATTGCAACTGGGAAAACCATAGCCTTGACTATACACACTTTTGTTGGGAGGGTAATATCTCTGCTTTTTAGTATGCTGTCTAGATTTGCCATAGCTTTCCTCCTCAGGAGCAAGCGTCTTTTAATTTCTTGGCTGTAGTCCCCATCTGCGGCATTTTCTTATACTGAACTGCATTTACCATTTTGAGGCTGTTTACCAGTTTGGACCAAGAGCTTGGAAGGATAGGTAATCCTTTTTTATTTTTACTACCCAGAAAAGTTTGAAGCAACCAACAAGTTTTTAAATCACACTGCTCACCACTCCAGATTCCTTATAAGCAAGTTTATTACAAAATGTGTTGTGAACAAAATGTGTTGTAATACTCTCTGAAAAGGTAGTTTCAGCATGTATAAAAATGCAACCAAGATTAGAAGTTCAGTATCAGTTGTCAGCAAAAGGACATTCTGCTCCTTGGAGCAATGCAAAATGTTATTAGAATAACTCTCTATGCTGTGATGACATCCAAGATTGGGCTATCTAAGTCAGGGGTCTTCAAACTTGACAGCTTTAAGACTTGTGGACTTCAACTCCCAGAATTCCTTTTCCAGCCATGTTAGCTCAGGAATTCTGGGAGTTGAAGTCCACAAGTCTTAAACTTGCCAAGTTTGAAGACCCCTGATCTAAGTCATCTAAGAGCACTGAATGAACCCCAGGCACAAATCCAATCTACAAAAGGAAAAAATATGCCACATTCAGAAACTTGTAGACAAGAAACTGAGCTTTCGTTTTTCAGATTAAACTGGTCAGTGACAAAGCACTAATCAGCTGAAAGTTTTCACACATTTTGGGACACTCAAAGTAAAAATAATTAACCTTAATTTTGAAAGAAGTTTTAATTTTAACTTTTACACCAATTTTTAAAATATGATGTATTTCAAGTCAGAAAAACATGGTGCTTTCTTCATCAATTATTTGGGGCGGCGGCGGGGGGGGGGGGGCAAACTGAAGAAAAGTGAAGAATCCAATTGGCTTCAATTAGTGAATAAGAGAGGTGACCTGAAATATGCAAGAACCATTATCTAGGCAAAGAGGGCAAAGAAGACCAAGCCATTCTTTTAGTCCTGAGAAACAAGATAATATTCAGAAGCAACTCAGACAAGTCCCTCCTTGATTCACTGAGGTAGAAGAAGACAGCAAAATGAGATTTGCAGGATTCTGTTATTATGGCCTATCTCAGTAAAGTAAAATTCTAATCTTCCTGTAGAGTGATTTTCTGATGTGATCTACATATCAGGTCTGATGTGATACACACTATCAGGTCCTCACAAAATTGCTTCTTTTGCTCATGAAAATTGTTTGCCTAAATTTATACTCTGCCCTAATGGTAAAGAGGCATCTCTTATGCCCTGGCCAAATCCATAGTCTTCCTATTCCTCTCTACAATTGAACCCTATTGCTTTATCATGAGTACAGAAACAGAGAGAGAGGTTACAGTAATTTCTGAGTCAGTTGCTCCTCCTCTGCTTTTGGAGAAGAAAAGAAAGAGAGTGGGAAACCATTTGAATGTACAACTGCTGTCTGCAATTCTACAGCAGAAGCAGATCGATCTCTAAGTCAAATGACAGCCACCCTATTTCCCAGGGTCATGACGAAAAGGGAGGGACCAGATAAAGAATCATTTGGTTCAGTTCTCTATTATGGCAGCAACAGAGAAGCAAGTACTGTGGTGATTTGAGAGCCAATGCGCTCTTTCTCTCTCTCCCCACTTCCCAAGATGAATAGAGGCAGAAGCTGAATTACTGAAAAATACAGAGCCTTTCTCCTTTACTGAGTGCTATCCATCCATATTTCAGTTGGCACAAACTATACTGACAAGAAATTTCCTGTCTGCACTAATACCTGTCTTACTTGCATTGTTTTGGTTGTGACTCACTGCCAAATATTATGTCCTGAACGTGCGTGTGCAGGTCATATAAAGTAAAGCTATTAGTTTAATTCTATGATTTTGTAGTCTCACCCACCTCAGTCATTACCAGCTGGTAAAGAAACATCCAACAATCACTACTGATGTAGAAATTGGGTGGGGCTTGATGTTTTGGAGAAATGAAGATTAATCCCAGGGTAGCTATCATGTTTGTGAAGGATGTTGAATCCTACATGCATATATCTCACAAACATATCCCATGAGCTTCATATTTCAATAGCCACAACAGCACAAACGCTAAACTTCTCATCTCGCACATCCATCATGATGCAGGAGGGAAGGAAAGAAACATTTTAAAAAAAATATTAGATGTGGCAGCAGTACAGAAAGCTGTTGATTTCTAGTATATATTAGAAAGGGGTTTTGTAGCAGGATTTGAAAACTGGGGCAGACATGGCTCAATCAGAACTATTTGTGGTTGGGTAATATAATTAGTCCTCGAATTACAATTGTAATGAGCCTGTCAAAATGGTTGTAAAAATCATACCAAAAGCTTTTACAACTATTTCGTGATAGTAGTCATAACTGCAAACCCATTGGGATCAGTTTTGCCAAAAAACAGAAGTGCCAGTTTTCAGCAAAACTGCCATAAAATGTGGTCATATAACATGGGAAGCTGAAAATGGCCACAAATACAGCCATGTTGCTGAACACCTGAAGTGCAGTCATATGACTACAGCAACAACTGCCAGAACTTTGGATCCAGGTCATGTCCCCTTTTTTCAAAAAGGTCATAACTTTGAATTGTCGCTAAGTGACTGGTTGTAAATAAAGACTACTGTAAACTACCAAGGTCTTTCATTTTTCTCCAAAGGACTCCAGTGTGGTTCTTCTTCAGATGAATCAGGAAGTGTTTAAAAAGTTATCTAGATTGAGACAACTGCTTTTCCAGGGGAGCTGCAGTACCACAAAGCTAGGCAATTTATAGCCTTTGTGTTTCTTGCAATCCCTGGCCTAGACCATTTTTTGCAAACCCCAGAGCTCTCCCTTTCATCAAAACACACTACTGACATTTGTTAGCAAACCACCAAATAGAAGCACATTTCCCACCAATTTTAGTGGAAATTCAATTAAAATAAATCATACTCTATTGAATTTTCCACTAGGGAACCCTCCTCCCTTCCCCTGCAACACTACAACTTATATTCTTGGATTTTCTCCTTCTCACCACCAATGTCATTTTCTGGAATGGAGCAGCTGGGTGTCTGTCTAAACTTATATTGTCTTGTTGGCAGCTAAAAGTGCCTACAGATTTAGTGCCTTCCCATTCCATACTGTGCTGCTAATCTTAACTTGGGGCATTCATGTCAACAGGTGCCTTCAAGAAAAGAAGGGATGTGGGATATTGGTACAGCTGGGGCAAGTATTTATAGGCTGTTTTTAAAGAGTAAGCTTCTAGATCATATCTCTGTTAATATATGTAACTTAATCAGGGAAAATCCCTGGGTTTTTTTAATATATTCCACTAATACAGAATTTCCTGTGGAATCTTCTTCAGACCACAAATTTAAAATTAAAAATAAACATTATTAAAAGCTACATGTGAAGTGAAACATTGCAAATATGAAGGTTTAAAAATAATCTATCTTAAGCAAAATACTGATGAATTA
>NW_020719981.1:0-12249 GCF_900518725.1 Notechis scutatus | reverse complement strand
GGGCTCTGAGCTTGTGTGGAGGGTTTCTCTTAAGGGCTCCGTCTAGGCACAGGGTCTCTGAGCCTGTGCAGAACGCCCTGTCTTGGCAGCAAAAGACCTCTGCAGAGAGCTCCTGGGGCTTTCCTTGAAGGCAAAGGGCCTCTGAGCTTATGTAGAAGGCTCTTTATCACCAGCAGCTCCCTGAACCCCTACAACACACCGGTTGCAAAAAGGCAGGGGAGAAAACCCCGGCTGATTTCAACCTCCCTGCTTTCCCAACGCTTCCTTTGGGACTCCAGTTCCCATCAGGCTGGGCAGACAGCCTGGGAAAACCTGGGCTCCAAAACCCTAGAAAAAACAGGAGTTGGTGCTGGATTGGGGTTCTGGGGGGGCTGTGAGATTGAGGGGGGGTGCATAAATGCCCCATCGTGCCTCCCGTCCCTGTCCTAATGTCCCCGTTCATTCGTACCTATGTCCTGTATTCTTAACTCATGTTTTACACTTAATGCCTATTATCTCGTAAGCGATTTGACAAATCAAAATAAATAAAAATAAATAAATAGAGCCGGGGCGGCTCTTGGGCAAGGAAAAAGTGGGCATCCTTAGGTGCGTCCTGCCTTCAGTTGTGGCATCCTGTGCTAATTCTTCCTTTCTGCAGGGGGTGGACGGCAGGCTTCGGATCTTGACCCAATAGAGGAGGAGGAGGAGGAGGAGGAGCGGAAGGGGGAGACCCAAGATGGGCCGGACGGAAGAGAGGAGCAGAGGGAGAAGGAGGAGGAGGCCTGCCTCCCTCCCTCCCTTCCACCCCACACTTGTGGGGCGGGGGGAGGCGTGTTCATTGCGTGGCACATCAGCCCCCCCCCCCCCCGGCTGGCGAGGAGGGGCTTCCTTCCTAAGCAAAGCCTTCAGCCTTCCCCCCCCTTCCCAAAGTGGGATCCCTTCCTTGACGTCTCCCCATGATGTCCCCTTCACGCCTGTTGCTCCTTCTACTTTTCCTGACACCCCTGGAGGGTGGGAGCCACACAGCAGAAGACGGTAAGCTAAGGAATGTGTGTGTGTGTGTGTGTGTGTTTGTGCACACCCAAGTTTCTTGCAGTGCGCTCTCTGCAGCCATCCCTATCCCTGGCAGACAGGGATGGTTGAAAAGTTTAGGGAAAACTTTTGGAAGTTTTCTTTCTCCAAAAACTTCCAAGGGACCTTTTTTTTCCCCTGGGGAAGGGGAAAGGATGAGAAACAGTATGCCTTACTTATTTTATTTTATTTGTTTGTCAAACACGTACAAGGTAACAAGTATGAACATAAACATGAAGAAAGGAAGTAAATACAGATATAAGACAGGGACGGTAGGCACGCTGGTGCCCTTATGCGCGCCCAATTTATACTTGTCCAATTTCACTTAGGCTGGTCTCTGATCGTCAGAAATATTTTATTTGCTCACTTGGCACAACACCATCGTATGTGTTTTCTTTTTTAAAAAATCTCCCTTTTTGCATTTTTTCCCCTTTTCTCTCTCTCAAAAAAAGTTTTTTTGTTCTTTTTTTACTATCCTAAGTTGCACATTCTTGCTTGGTTTGGCAGATGGGGCATCTGTCTTTAAGTCTGTGGCAGCAAGAAATCAGGAGGAGACTCTTTTTCAGACAAACAGATTTTATTCCAAAGTGTCAGCTTCCGTGAGGTCCAGATTACTCCTCCGATGTTTGGGCTCAAATCTGTGTTGCTAAATTGCGGCGAATGGCAAATGAAATTGCCTCGATCCTCAGAGCGTGGGAGGGGATCTTCTGCAAGCATCAAGCGATCTTCTCTGGATATAAATCAGGATAAAATCTTTCCCTTCTCCATCAGGGCTAAAAATTGCCCTTCCGGCATGCTTCTGATGTGGGGTCTGCAGGAAGTTGTGTGTGTGTGTATGTGTTTCACACAGGCCTGAAGGCATCTGAGCTAGCTTTCATAAATGAAGGCTGCCTCCCATGTTTTCAAAAGGTTTTCGGCCTGCCGTTTTGCCCACCAATGCCAGCAGAAACCCGAGAGGGGTTATCGTTATAAATTACATTTCAGCGGCTTTGCTTATCCTTGCTGGTCAACTCCAGGCCCGTTTTGTGACGTGCGAACAGGCTGGGAGAGAAAGAGTCAGGAGAAACCCATTTCTGACTCATTAAAACTCACGTCCCACACGTCTTGGAAAAAAAATCAATATTTAGCTGGGGGGGTGGAAATATTGTTTGAAGGCTGAGCTATTTGTTCATTTTAAAAAAAGAGGCGAGTTTTTCCCCCCCCAGACTCTCTTTCCCGCTTCACAAATAGGAGGCTTTTAAAGAAATGGGGAAAGTCTACGAAATAAATCTGAGAATCTTTCCATATTCACAGCCTGGATTTTTACAACTGAGTTGTGCCTCTTGAGAATGCAATTTTTTTTTGTTTTTTGTTTTAAAAAGTCGCAGCAATGGGGGAATGCAGGAATTTGTATCGATTGCTGATAATTTGGGAAAATTATATTGATTCTTTTTTTCTGTCCATCTAGATAATTTATTGGTCTTCACTGTGGCTACCAAGGAGACTGAAGGTTTCAAGCGTTTCAGACATTCAGCCCAGGTTTTTAACTACAATCTCAAGGTAGTGCAAATAACTAATTTGAACATAGGTTCCTGGTTGTTTCGAGACAAAATCCAATTCCTAATTCAAAACTCCCTGCATTTGTTCAAATTTTAAAACTCGCCCTTGAAAAAGTATGGGAGAAAATTATACTGCATAATTTCTTAATCTCTCTCTCTCTCTATATATATATATATATATAAATAAAAGCAAAATACCACTCCACGCATCATCACAAAATCTCCAGAACCGTAAAGCCTACAAACTTGAAATTTGGCGCGTATCTTCCTCTTGGCTTCTAGGTGGTCACTAAGAAAGGATTTTTTGAAATGACTATCAGAGCATTAGTATTTCCTATATTATTATTATTAATACGCTCTGATGCTAAGGAGTTCTACTCCCCCTCCCCACCTGAAAAGAAACCTGTTCCAAATGCAAAAAACAAGCAGAGGAGTTTCAGTTTGTTTTACTTTCACAGCACCAAGCAGCTGTAGTACAGAACGGTTGAGCTAAGGCTCCTTGCTGTCTCCTTGCTCACACAGCAAATACTCTTTCACTTTCCAAACAGCCCTCAACTCTCTCGCACACTGACAGGATGCTAGCCAGATGAATACTGATGGATGCTGGTAGGCAGAGGCACAATTTTCCCCCCTTATTTTCCTCCCCAAAAACTAAGCCCAACCACATAGTTTCGTAGCGAAGCACGGGTATCCAGCTAGTTTCAATTAATGAGTTTGTAATAATGTTAGCTGTTTCTACAGCTGTTAGTTGCTAGTTATTTTTCTTTATTGAACCCCCAAAGCACAAACTTATGAAGCGGGTAATATAATAATTTGGGAATCTTATCGTTCAGATTGTAAATGTCTGCAAAAAAAAAAAAAAAAAATCGTCCAGCACAGTGAAAGTCATTTGCTAAATAAGATATTGTTAGTTGTTCCCTTCAGTTCAGTTTAGAGGGAACGAAGCACGAACAAAGTGGTTTGAAACTTGTCCCAAAATCTCCTTTGATCCATCCAGGTCCTGGGGCTCGGCGAAGAATGGCATGGCCGAGAGGACCAGAGAATAGCAGGTGGGCAGAAGATCCGACTTTTGAAATCGGCTTTGGAAGCCTATGCAGATAAAGAAGATTTAGTGATCCTTTTCACCGAGAGGTAATTCCTGCTTGAGCTGGGACCGTGGTCGCCAACCAGTGGGCTGGGGCCACTGGTGATCCATGAGAAAATTTTGGTGGACCGCAGAGAAATGTCACCCCCCCAAAGCAATTAATCCAGGCTGCGGGGGGAACACAAGGCTGCACCGCCCACATGGCCCGTGGGAACACAAGGCTTGTGTCACTTGCATTGCGAACAAGACGAGGTAGTGAGGGGAGGGGGGAAAGGGTGGAGGGGGGGAACTTGCCCCACTCACCTCACACACCTGGCCTGGCCACCGGGCTGCTTCTTTCCGCTTCTCTCTTCTTCTGCTTTTGGCTGCACGCAAGGAAAGCAGCAAAAGTCTTTCTTTCTCTCCCCCTGAGAACGGAGCTGGAGACGGTATCCTGCGATCCCAAATAAAGAACGATCGATCAGTAGGAAAACAGGGTGGGGAATTTTCCTGCAGACTTTTTGGGGGATTTTCCCAGGGTCTCTGGTCCGTGGGATTTAGAATGATGAGTTTGGTGGTCCCTGAGGTTCAAAAGGTTGACGACCCCTGAGCTGGAAGATTCTCTGTGCCTCCTGTAACCAGGAGGAGCTGGATACGGATAGTCCTCTACTTATGACCCCAACTGAGCCCCAAAGTATCTGTTTGTTAAGGGAGACATTTGTTAAAGTGAGGTTTGGCCCGTTTTACGACCTTTTCCGCCACTGTTGTTAAGCGAATCACCACAGTTGATAAGTTAGGGATGCAGCTGTTAAATGAATCTGGCTTCCCCGTGGAGTTTGCTCATTGGAAGGTCACAAAAAGGGAATCGCATGACCTTGGGACACGGTCATAAGTCTGAACCAGTGGCCAAGTATCTGAATTTGAATCACGGGGATGCTATGAAGGTCGTAAGTATGAAACATGGTCATAAGTCGCTTTTTTCAGTGCCATCGTAACCTTGAACGATCGCTAAACAAATGGTTGTTAAGTTGAGGAAAACCTGTATTTTGGTTGCTGCTTAACTATGGTTTGTTGTGTTAACTGCGTTGCAAACTGTGGACAATTGAAGTTCATTTAAATGAGGGTAGGGCAGCTGACAACATCAGAATCTCCATCTTGGAGAGAAACAACAACACTTGGAATGTAAAAAATAAATTGAGAGGTTTCATTTGCTCCGACTCAGGCATTTTTTTGGATTATTCCCTGTTTTTTTCTTTGCGGGATAAACTTCCTGTCATGCCCCTGTCGGAATCTGATTCAGAGGGGGAGGCCAAGCAGTTGACAAGGAGTGGGAGTAGGCTGTGGAAGAAACTGGGGAAGGGCAAAGTCAGGCTGGGCAGAGCAGGGGAGAGATAGAAGAAGGGAGAGGGAGTTCAAAGGAAGATCCAGGCCCACCCCCTCTTCATCCTGCATGCAGGGAGGAATGGAGAAGGGAGCAACGTGAGTTGCATGGCTGACGGGGGAGGGAAGGGCCCTGATTCCCTTCATTAGCTGCAGCGGGGAACACGGTGTTTAAAAAGGGAAGCTGCGCACAGCAACGTTGGAAGCAAATCATGGATTTATCTGGTATCATCGAGGCTTATCTGGGTTCCTGGCATCTTCCCAACTGTGTGTGTGTGTTTTGCTGTGCTTTCAAGTCTGCAATTCCTTCTGTCCTGCCCTGTCAAGTTAATTACTGCGGCGTGGTTTGTGTGGATTTTTAGTTACAGTTTGTATGTACTTTGTTTTCGGACTGAATTTCCTCCACTTAAAGACTGTTCCTGGGAGAGTTTTTCTCCAGTCGAAGGTAACCTGGACATTGGGGGCAAAGTTGGAGGTATTAAAGGGACTCTTCTTACTTATGTGACTGTGTTGCCTTTGTGCCACACCCCTTTGGGTCATCACACTTCCCTTCAAATATCTCTCCTCCTCCTCCTCCTCTTGCAGCTACGACGTCGTCTTTGCTTCGGGGCCCGCGGAAGTCCTGAAGAAGTTCAAGCAGGCCAAGTCGAAAGTCGTCTTCTCCTCAGAGGCGCTCATCTATCCAGACCGGAGGCTAGAGGCCAAGTACCCGGCGGTCCAGGAAGGGCAGAGATTCCTGGGATCTGGAGGTAAGGAAAAGGGGGGAAGATGGAAGCCCCCAGGAGGAGCAAAGAGAAAAAAAAAAAACGTTTTTTTGGGGGGGATGTCAGCACCCATCCATGGGCTAAGGTGCCCATTTGAACTGAAGAAAGAGAGAGGTGGGGAGCATTAATGACAGTTTCAAGTTAACAACAGCACCGAAAGGGGGACTTACGACCGTTGTGACTTACGACTGTTGCAGCGTCCCTGTGACCACAGGATCAAAATTCAAACGCTTAGCAACCAGTTGATATTTATGACCGTTGCAGCGTCCCGGGGTTTACGGGATCGGCCTTCGGACCAGCAAAGTCGATGGGGAAGCTGCTGTTCTGACACAGCTCCCCAAATTCGACAAACCCTCTGAAGTTAAACCGGTGCTTCTTTTACGAGGAGGGCCAGAGCCCCGGCAAAAAGCTCTTTTTCTCTCACGCAGGCGAACAAGTCGTTTTGTCCGGCAGGGAGATGAATAGTCGTCTGCCACACCCAGCCTTTTATCCCCAGAGCAAGGGTGGGGCTTTGCTAGTAGTGATGGCTCTTCTGTCCCAAGGACCGGCCCATAGATTTCCACTGCTCTCCTCTCCTCTGCCTTCTGCGCATCTGTGCATCAGGCACTGGACCCGGCTGTTCCTCCTCTTCCTCATCAGCCACCCCCAGACCTGGGAGCTGTTGACTCTCCATCTGAGGGGTGACGGACGGCCCAGTCTCCACCTCTGTCTCTCTCTCTCTCTCTCTCTCTTTGCCAGCTCCATTCCCTCTTCCCCCTCGGGGGATCTTAGCTGGCCTTGACTCCCACACTTCCTCCTCCTCCTCTAATTCGGCTGTTGGAGGGGCTGGCGGCCTAACCGAACAACTGCAGCGATTCATTTAACAAACCTGTCTCGCATAGCGATGGAAATTGTGGCCGTGAGTCGAAACTGCCTGTATTGTCTCCTCCTGCAGGATTCATAGGCTACGCTCCGTATCTCAGTCAGCTGGTGGCCGACTGGCAAGGCCTGGACGGTGAGAGCGACCAGCTGTTTTATACCAACGTGTTCCTGGACGCTGAAAAGCGGGTGAGCCCTGAACGCAGAGCCCCAGCTGTTCCGTGGGGGGAGGATCTTGATAGCTGACCCAAGAAATGCAGATGTGCAAAGCCTGGTAGGCCCATGTGGTATAAATCAGACCAGAACAGACTTTGGCCTAGTTTCCTGGCTGACTTTTCTACAGTCAAAGGCTGTTCCTGGGAGAGTTTTTCTCCAGCTGAAGGTAACCTGGACATTGGGGGCAAAGTTGGAGGTAATAGAGGGACTCTTATTGCTTATTTGACTGTGTTGCCTTTCTGCCACGCCCCTTTGGGTCATCACGGGTTCTGCCTTTTTATAAAAGGTGTGAGTCAGAGAAGGTGCAACATGGCCATCTTATATTTACCTCTTCCAGCTCTTATCACGCTTGCTGGTGTTTTTTTTTTTCTTTTTCTTCTTCTTCTTCCTCCTCTGCAGAAGGCCATCAATATCACTTTGGATCATAGGTGCCGGATCTTCCAAAACCTTAACGGTGCTTTAGGTGAGAATCCACGGAAAGAAAATCCTGCATCCAAAATAAAATGTTGGCTGTCTTTAAGGGTGGTTATCCTCCTCTTGCTGGAGAGCTATAAACCAGCTGCACAGGGCGTCTCTGGGTAGGTCCCCAAGGCCGTTGACCTCTGCCACAATCACTTGTGCGGTTTGCCAAGCAACTCTGGTTGGAGTCAAACTAAACAACTTCCGTGTAAAAACAGAGCTCAGGCAGCAGCTGCGACCTTGTTTTACAATTGAGTTTACTTTATTGTCATTGCACATCGTACAACAAAATTACATACCATCTGTGTACTATCGAATTCAACAGAGCTCCTGCCCTGGGATAGAAGCTGTTTTTCAGCCTATTTGTCCTTGTTTTTATTATTCTGTACCGTCTGCCAGATGGTCATAGTTCCAAAAAAGAAAAAGGGTGCCCAGGATGAGATGGATCTTTGAGGATGTTTTAGGCATCCTTAAGGCAGTGGGAGCTATAAAGCTCTTCCAAAGAGGGGAGAGGGCAACCCATGGTCCTCTGGGCAATGATGTTCGCCCTCTGGAGTGCTTTCCTATATGCCACTGTGCAATTGGCAAACCATACACAGGTGTGCAGTCAGTTAAGATACCCTCTACGGCACAGCCGTAGAAAATTACCAGCAGTTTTTCATTCAGTTAATGGAAGATTTGGGATGACTCTCTCTCGCTTCCTTAGTCTCACCTCCCTTTCCTGTCGGTTTATTTTATTAAGATTTAATTAAGGTCTTTAAGAGACTTTTAAAAAAAAGATAAAACTGGGTGGGTTGCTCCTAAAATATACTTCTATTGCAGGGGGTGTCAAACTCAATTTCATTGAGGCTGTGGTTTGTCAACCTCATAAAACATTCCTATGCCTGTTTTAGTAGTTGCCATTAAAAAAGGGGGGGGAGGGGAGAGGAGAGAAAGGAAATCTGGAAGAGCAGTGCAGCAGTTTGGAAGTGGACGTACATTCCAACTCTTCTCTTTAAAAGATTGTAACTAAACTACCAGAGCTTTTGCCCGGGAATATATTTAAATGGAGAATGTGATTGATGACACCCAGCCTGTGAAGGTGCTCAATTGGAGAATCTGGTTTATGACACACCCAGGTGGGAGGGGGGGAAACAGGGTCACAGAGGACTGTAAATGACCTAGGCCAGAGTTGGCTTCATGCAGGGCAGTGCCAGTATGTCGCCTCTAATGAATCCTTTGAAAGTTTTTCGAAGTTTGGCTCGAGAATCATGATTCAATTAGAGCGATTGCTGGAATCCTGACATGGTTGACCTCGGGGGTAGGGGGTGGGTGTAGCCAGCTGGGTGGGCATGGGCAGCTTCACGCCACTCCCCAAACTGCTGGCGTGTTTCCTCTTTCCATTGGGTAGACCGGACCGAAGCCACGCTGGCCCGATGTTTCCTCTTCGCAAAATGGGTAGACTGGGCCGAAGCAACGCAGGTAGATTCAAGTAGACCAGGACGGCCCCATGAGCCAGATCCGACCACATCACAGGCCGGATCTGACCTGCAGGCCCTGAGTTTGACACCCCTGTTCTATTATATTGGGTGGGAAAGGCTATATCTTGGCTTGGCTTGGAAGTTTTCTAAGGACACGGCTACTTTGAAAAGCTTGAATGGCATCCATCCCGCTTAGCCAGCTGGCAAAAGGAGACTCCTGGCCTGAGATTTCACCAAGAGCATACTTTACTAGAGCAATAAATGGTTAGCGACAAAGGGAAGCAGAGTCTGGCAAATTGGCATGAAAACTTTACCCTTAACTATTCTTTTTCCCCGTGGCCACCCCCACTTAATTATCGATCAGTGTCTCATTAGCAATGCTTATTTTGTTTTGGGAACGGAGATTCGGTGTGTCTTCTCCATCTCTGCATTTGTCATGCCCCTGTCAGAGTCTGAATCTGAGGAGGAAAACGAACAGCTGACAAGGAGTGGGAGTGTGGCTCCATTGGCTGTGGAGGAAACTGGACAAGGGCAAAGTCCGGCTGGGCAGAGCAGGGAAGAGGTAGAACAAGGGAGAGGGAGTTCAGAGGAAGACCCAGGCCCACCCTACCTCTTCATCCTAGGGCACGCAGGGAGGAACGGAGAAGGGAGCAACTTGGGTTGCGTGGCTTACAGGGAAGGAAAGGGCCCTGATTCCCTTCATTAGGCACACCTGGGAATGAGAGTTTAAAAGAGATGCATGTTGAGTGCGGCAGCTGCTGGGAGCAAACGTGACTTTTTCTTGTGATGACTTTGCTTATCTGTGTTCCTGGTGTCTTCCCAACTGTGTTGAGTTATTGCCATGCCTTCACGTCTGGAATTCTTGCTCCTACCCTGCCAAACTAATTACCTCAGTTTGGCTTGATTGGACTTAAAATTACAGTTTTTGTTGACCATGTTTTGGACTTGATTCTCTGCAGCCAAAGGCTGCAGAGTTTATCTCTAGCCCAGAAGGTAACCTGGACATTGGGGGCAAAGTTGGTGCTATTAAAGGGACTCTTATTGCTTATCTGACTGTGTTGCCTTTGTGCCACACCCCTTTGGGTCATCACAGCACTCTTTTCATGGCCTGGAGCTCTCCTTCCTTGCCCAGCACAGCTTGGATCCCAGACCGTCCCCCCTTTCATCCTCCCGCATCCCTATTCTTCCTCCCTCCCCCTTCGGTGCCAGTGTCAGGCTGGCAAGTTGTGAAGCGAAGCGAAGCAAGCAGAGTGGCAGACGTAACAAGCTGGTCAAACTTGATTAATTTCCCCAAGCCAATCTCTCCCCTGGCGTACATGTGAAAAAACCTTGTTGCTGTTGTTGTTGTTGTTGTTGTTGTTTCATTCCGTTTCTCCGCTTCTTTGCTTCCGAAGACCAAGTGGCTCTGAAATTCGAAAACAGCCAGGTGAGAGTGCGGAATCTGGCATTTGACACCCTCCCGGTTGTGATTCACGGAAACGGACCCACCAAGGTAGGCCAAATCCCGGCTCCCTGGAACTAGGAGGACCTCAGGGCCCACCAAGCTCATAATTTTAAATCCTGCGGACCACTGATATGAATTTTGACTGATGGTGGCTTGCTGACGTTGGCAGGAAAGTCGGTCCCATATTCCAGAGCCGCAGTAGTCACAGTCATCCCGGAGCAGCTGCTCCTCTACCTGCGTGCACCGGCCTGCCACGGACTGGAGCAGCTGCTCCGGGATGACCAAAGGGCCAGTCCTGTGACTCCTGCGGCTCAGGAATATGGGACCGACTTTCCCACTAACGTCAGCAAGCCACCAGGGGCGGATTTTCCTCCCCCGCCATTGGTCTTACCTTCCAGTTCCAGCTTGCGTGGCTCTACTCAAGGTAAGGTTTGCGCTCGGCCGAAGGGTGGGGGCCAGCGGGTGGGCAGGCCGTGTGGGCGGCACAGCCTTGTGTTCCCGCGCAGCCTAGATTAATTGCCTCGGGGGGGACATTTCTCTGCGAACCACCAAGATTTTCTTGCGGACCACCGGTGATCCCCGGCCCACCGGTTGGCGACCACTGTTCTAGGATGTATATACAGGTAGTTCTCTACTTACAACAGTTCATTTAGTGACCTTTCAAAGTTACAACGGCTCTGGGGCGGGAAAAAGGGGGACTTAAGACCCTTTTCTCACGGCTCCAACCGGTGTAGCATCCCCACCGTGATCAAAATTCAGACGCTTGGCCACTGACTCGTATTTATGATGGCCGTAGCGTCCCGGGGTCCCCTTTTGCAACCTTCTGACCATGGGGAAGCTAGATTCACTTAACAACCATGTGAGTAATCTTAACAGCTGAACCACTGGGGCAAGAAAGGCCATAAACTGGGACACGAAACCCACTTAACGTCTCACCTAGCAACATAGGGCTGATTTGTGGTTGTAAGTTGAGGATGACCTGTTCCCCCTGGTCTTTCTCGCCCCGGATCAAAGCTTGGTTGGGCTTTGGTTGTCCATCTGCCAGGGCTGGAAATTGTTACGGAGATTCAGGATCGACCTCGGTGGCAAAACAGCTGCTTAGCCTAAGGAGGGAAGGCAGCCAGCCAGCTTAATTTCAGCAATTCCACAGCAACAGGGACCCAGGTGGTGTGGAAAACAATATTATGGTGTCCCAAAGGTGCTTTCCCCCCCCCAAGAGGTGACTGGACTTTCTGTTTTTTTTCTTTGAAGATGTTTCACTTCTCATCCCAGAAGCTTCTTCAGCTCTGACAGAATAGTGAGGAGTGGAAGGATCTATACTCCTTGCAGACAGCTGGTCATTGGCCTCCTTTTAGAGCAGGGGTGTCAAACTCACGGTGTCAGGTGTGGCTCCATTCAAAATCCAAGAAAGGAAGGCTTAGGCTCCACTGTTAATAGAGAAAAGGACTTTTTTTTACTGAATGTGAAGTGGTAGCAACAGGTGAAATGAATTTTAATGTAGAGAAAAGTAAAGGCCTACACTTAGGCAAAAAAAAAAAACCCAAAGGACACATATAGCCTGGGTGAAATCAAGCAGTAACTGTGAGAGGGATCTCGGAGTCTTGGTGGACAGCCAGCTAAATAGGAGCCAGCCGTGTGCAGCAGCAGCCAAAAAAGCCAACGCAATCCTAAATTGCATTAAGAGAGGGATACAATCAAGATCAAGGGAGGTACTAATACTACACTCTATAAAGCCTTAGTAAGGCCACACCTAGAGTCCTTCATCCAGTTTTGTTCACCACATTATAAAAAAGATGTTGAGGCTCTAGAAAAAGTGCAGAGAAGAGCAACCAGGAGGATGAGGGGACTGGAGACCAAAACATATCCAGAACGGTTGCAGGAACTGGGTCTGGCTAGTCGAGGGAAGAGAAGGACCAGGGGAGACGTGACAGTGGTCTTCCAATATTTGAGGGGCTGCCCCAGAGAGGAGGAAGGGGTCAAGCTGTTTTCGAAAGCTCCTGTAGGCCAGACAAGGAAC
>NW_020719980.1:0-12249 GCF_900518725.1 Notechis scutatus | reverse complement strand
TCATGATTCAGTTGATCATGATCAAACAACTCGACTGCCTCGTCATTACAACAAGTGGTGCCCGAACAGGGACCCTCTTACTTCGTCTGGCAAGGATTTGGTGCACCTTCAACCCTTTGTGGTTTCTTCAACCTTTTGGTTTCTGTAAGTATGGGGTCTTCACTTTCTGAGGAACAAAGGAAGCATGTAGATGAATTAGGCTATTTGTTGAAGAAAAATAATACTGAGGTACCACAGAGAAATCTCTTAAGGCTGGTCCAGGAGATTGCAGCTCAATCTCCTCAGGAGAGACAGCGACCAATTGGTAACTGTTTTAAGTGTAAGAAGCCTGGCCACTTTCAGAAGGACTGTTGTTCTACACCTTCTATGCCTCAGAATCGTCCTTCTAAGAAGTGCCCTATTTGTAAAAAGGGATTTCATTGGGCCAATAAATGTCGGTTTCGGTTGGGAAACTTGCCAATGGGTGTGGCACCCACCCAGAATCCAAAGCGTGCCTTTCCCATCAATCTGACTCCTCCAGCAGTCTCTCTCACTCCTCCCCAGCCACAGCCGGTAGCGCTGGGATCAATTTAATCACTCAAGAGGAAATTGAGTTTAAATTTTCCATGGAAGTTAAAATAGTTCCATCTCAATTTAAAGGTCCTCTTCCTTCGGGATTAGTTGGCTTAATTTTGCCTCATTCTTCTGCACACAAAAAGGGCTGTTTTGTTGTGCCTGGGGTAATAGATTCAGATTACACTGGTATCCTCATGATTCAGATTTGGGTGAATCTTCCTCAAGTTCTTCCTTGTAATTCTTCTGTTGCTCAATTGCTTCTTCTTCCACATGAAATTCCATCTCCTGCTTTAGGTAATCGTGGGGATGCAGGATTTGGATCAACTTCTTTATCTGTAGGCTTACTTCATCAGCTGAACTCCTCTCGTCCTTTGTTAACACTCTTCCTAAATAAACAACCATTTCAAGGGTTATTGGATACTGGAGCCGACGTTACTGTCTTCTCCTCTTTACAGTGGCCAGTACAGTGGCCCAAAATGACAGTTTCTTCATTGTGGGGAATAGGAGGTTCTACAGCTGCTTGGCAGAGTGTTCAAGAAATTAATGTTACAACATCTGCTGGTAAGTCCTTTTTCCTACAACCATACATTCTAGATATTCATAGTAATATTTGGGGCCGCGATATCCTTTCTCTTCTTAATGCCCATTTGATTCTTGATGATGGCTCTTCCTCTTAAATGGCTCTGTTCTACTCCAGTTTGGGTGGAACAATGGCCATTATCAAGGGAAAAACTTGCTGCTTTACAACAATTAGTTCAAGAACAATTGGCTGCTGGTCATATAGAACCTTCTACTAGTCCTTGGAATACTCCTGTTTTTGTTATAAAAAAGAAAAATGGGAAATGGTGTCTCCTGCAGGATTTAAGAGAAATTAATAAATGTATCCAACCCATGGGTCCTTTACAATGTGGTCTACCAAATCCTAACTTAATTCCTAATTTTTATAAATTATTGGTAGTTGATCTTAAAGACTGCTTTTTTACTATACCTTTTCAGCCTCAAGACAAAGAAAAATTTGCATTTACTGTCCCAGTTTTTAATAATAGCATGCCCACAAAATGATATCATTGGTGAGTGTTGCCTCAGGGAATGCTTAATTCCCCTACACTTTGTCAATATTTCATGGATAATGCCCTTCAACCCTTTCGGAATAAATTTCCTTCCTATTTAGTCTATCATTATATGGATGATATATTGATAGCAACCCCGGATTTTGATGAATCTAAGTTGTTAAAAGAATTAGCGGATATTGTGGCACAACAGGGATTGTATATAGCTTTAGACAAAATTCAAAAGGTAGAACCTTATACCTATTTAGGACATAGAATGTTGCACAATTTCTCCATTCCAATTCTTCCTGAATTACAAGTACAGAAATCATATACATTAGTACAATGGCAAAAATTACTTGGCATTATTAATTGGGCACGCCCATTCTTCTACATTACAACTGGTGATATGTTGCCCTTATTTCAGTCTTTGAAGGGAGCACAATCACCAGGAGATCTAGTTGTATTAACTGATCCTCAAAGGACATGCCTTCAAGAAATATTGAATAAGTTTAAGCATCGATATATGGACAGGATAACATCCTTAACAATAGGACTTTGCTTAGCTATTCTTCCCACTATACCCTTACCCACGGGATGTCTTTATTCTAATGCGTCCCCGCAAGTGGTCAACATTCATGAATGGATTAATTTGTCAGCTACTCCGCCTAGAAACATTTATCCTTATCAATCAGCATTAGAGGATTTGATTATTAAAGGTCGTAAACGAGCCTTACATCTTATTGGACAGGATCTCATTAGCATAGCTTTCACTCGTACAAAAGTTGAACATGAGCATTTGATGATGATTTCACAATCATATCAGATGATTGTTGTATTATTTACCCAAGGATCCTAGAATAATGGTTACTACTACTTTAAATCCGGCCTTTTCTTCCATTTTTGTGCGAAATCCTATTTCTAAAGCTCTTACAGTCTTTACTGATGGATCACCTACAAGGGGTGTGGTTGTCTGGCAGATTCAACAACAATGGTATTCTAAATTTACTGCCACGCAGACTTCAGCTCAATGTGCTGAGCTGGCTGCTGTGATTTTGGCTTTACGATTGTTCAATGACCAACCTATTAACTTGATTGTTGATACTCAATATGTGTATTTAGCTATGCAATCTCTTCCCTTTTCTTATTGTGCTCTCTCTTTGGATAAGAATTTGTTATCCTCGTTTTTATCTTTAAAGAATAGTTTGGAAACTCACTTGTATTCTTTGTATGTAGAACACATTCAAAGTCATACTCCCTTTACTAATGCCTTGACTGAACGAAATCGGAAGGCAGATGAATCCTTAAAGGATGTTGCGTCTTTGTTTGCTGATCCTGTTGTTAGTCATTCTTATTTTCATCAAAATGCCAAATTGCTTGCAAAGCAATTTAAAATTTCATTATCTCAAGCCCAGGATATTGTCCGTGCTTGTCCAGCTTGTCAGCAACTGGCAGTTCCCTTTCCAGTGGGTGTCAACCCACGAAGAACCCAAGCTAATCAAAGTTGGCAAATGGATGTAACTCAATTTTCAACCTTTAAGCCATACTGTTATCTTCATACGTCTATTGACACTTATTCACATTTCCTTTGGGTTACTGTTTCAAAACATGAACGTACTTCAGATGTTATTTCTCATTGCCTATCCTCTTTTGCTGTAATGGGTCGGCCTTCTCAGTTGAAAACTGACAATGGCCCCGCTTATATTAGTAAGGAATTTCAAACCTTTTGTCAGAAATGTAATATTACTTTAGTGCACTCCTTACAACTCTCAGGGTCAAGCTATAGTTGAGCGAAATCATTGTACTTTTAAGGCATTGCTTCAGAAACAATTACAAACTGAGTCTGGCCCTTACCATCTGCAAAAGATTCAAAATCTCATTGCTGTAGCATTATATACTTGGAATTATTTAACCTTTTTAGATTCTCTTGCAGACTCACCTGTTAATTTGCATTTTTGAACTACTGAATCTTTAGGAAGGCCTTTGGTAAAGTATCGCCAAGCTCCAGATCCAATCTGGAAAGGCCCTACACCGCTGATCACCTGGGGTCGTGGTTACGCCGCTGTGGAAGATCCTTCTACTGGACAAGCGGTGTGAGTTCCAACGTGCTGTGTTCATCCGTATCATGGCATGGGATCAGGGCCTTCACAACCCGATTCCGGATTTCAATCTTCATCTGAACACAGAAGTCCGTCTTCCAAGGTCGACGTGCCTGCAACCCATCACTTGGGGCCAGGTTAAATCTACTACATATCAAGTTCAACAACAACTGCAACAGGCCTCATTACCTCAGACTGCTGAAAATCTTGTTGCTGCTGTTTTTGCTATTATTACTGCTAACTCTGTTACCATTTTACTTTGTATTTTCTTGTTTATGGTTAATGGTGTTTCTGCTCAAAATGACACTTCTGTGGTTCATCTTAACCCTAATTTGTGGGTTCATCATGCCCAATACATGTTTATGACCCATGGCACAAATATTACTTTATACTATGAGCCCCCAATGGCATTTGGTCAAATTTCTTTTACCCCTAACTTGATCATGTCTTCTACATTTATTGTCTCACAACTACAATCTATTTCACACTCCTGGCTATTTTCTAAACCCCCTATGCAATTGAATTCTGTCCATTGGCGTTACTTGAAAGTTAGTCAATTTACAAGGGGTCTGTGTTTCTGTTGTCATGCTAAACACACTTGGCTTCATAATTGATCTAATTATGATGATGCTCAGCACATATTAAAAAAGCTAGGGAATTATAGTTATTGTTCTGACTACTATTGGTTGTCAGGTACCTTTAATTCTTCTTTGCATGGAATTAATATAGCTCCTGATATGTATCCTGACAATTTTCCTATTTTTAATGCCTCTGATCAATCTAATACAGGATCGATATGTGCTGGTTGGCAGCTTAAGGATCCTAATATGTGGTTCTTTTTTGATAAATATGCCACTAATGTTCATCCTCAGAATTATCAATGTGCAGCTATAGGTTATTTTACCCTACCTGTTCAAATAGGTACGCTCCCATCAACTCGACAGCGGCGTTCCTCTCTGGGGCCTACATGTAATGATGAAGTCATTATTGACACACAATTGTCTTCTGGTTCTACATTTGGCCGTGCATTGGCAGGGGCCGTTACAGGAGTCCTTACTCTAGGCTCTTATCCTGGCATAATTGCTCAAGAAAACAGACGGTCTATTCTTGGTCTCACCTGCAGACTTGAAAAATCCATCAATGCTACCGTTGCTATTATTCGTAATTTGCAGCATGAAATAGAAGACTTAAATCAAGATGT
Organism: Notechis scutatus; assembly: GCF_900518725.1. Next base: position 7,345 of record NW_020719980.1, on the reverse strand, counting down.
CTTACAGCAGCGTTTTGCCATAGACTATCTTTTAGCCCGTCAGGGAGGGTTCTGTAAGTTAGTTGGACACCATGGATGTGCTATGCATTTTCATTCTTTGAATAAAACTATTGAGGATGAGCTTGCCAATTTACAATCATTCATTCAAAATAATATCCATGCTCATTACTCACCTTTTGAGTGGCTAACCAATTGGCTCCCTGATTGGTCTTGGCTCAGACAGTTTTTCTTTTATGTTATAATTATTATTATTGTACTAATTGCAACCTGTTGTTTTATTCAATGTATTCCAAATTTATTTGAATTGTTTCATCCTGCTTCCCCCTCTCTTACTCCTCTACAATTGCGATACATTCATAAATTTTTGAATCCTCCATTTAAAATAAAAAACGAGGATATGTAGAGTTGTAATTGCAGGAATGTTCTAATCTTGGATGGCAAACCTCAGGTAAAGAATGTTTCCAAGCAAATACAATTCAGGAAAACAAAGTCACTAATCTAAAGGAGGATTAGAGAGAGGAAGTAAACATATGTTAGACTTTAACTAGAGATAATTAATTGTGTTATTTACTATGCTAAACAGTAACGAAAGTTAAGCAGTGACCAAAGTTAATCAATGATTGAGGATAACTAAAAATGTGTATAAATGCAAGACTAAACTCCAATAAAGTTCATCATGATTCAGTTGATCATGATCAAACAACTCGACTGCCTCGTCATTACAACGCCCACCAAGCCACGCTCACTGAACCAGTGGTAAAAACCTTTGAATCCCACCACTGTTTCTAATACTGTAGCCCACTCTGTGTAGGCATTTCACTTTTACAGAAGCATAGCTTGTGTATATTGTATACAAACTGTAGTACATCTACTCTCTTACCTGCTTGTCTTTCTGTTGTTCCTAGTATTTGGATACAGAGCTGATGGAACGTGTAGTGCCTTTTCCTGGCTATGGATGATTTCTTTCTCTAAAAGCCCATGGCTTGGCACTAGCAGACACATTTCCTTCAGTTTTCTTGTGGTTAAGTAATGCAGACTGCATCAGAGATGGTAGAATAAATCCAATCCTGGCAAAGTAAGCCGGGAAAACTATTCAATGGATTTTTCTAAAACTATATCATTATCCTGAACAGACATACCAGAGCACTATAGATGATAGCAAGTACAGTATATAGGATGGTCTCTATACTTTGGATTGGAGCCGATTGCCATGTCCTGGACAAACCATAGTTCTTCTTCCGAGAACATTTGAAAATTTCTGACCTCTGGCATACAGGTTATATAAGCAACAGTAAATCACAGTAAATAGCAATGTTGTGCAGCTATTTTTGAACCATGAAGCAAGGAAATATGTTGGGCTATTTTGATTATGCATAAACCATGAAGTGTATATTTTTAAAATCCTATCTCTCCAACATATACTTTAAGATGTAAAATTTCTTCCAAACCAAACGCTTTAAATATGAGGTTACTAAAGGCTTTTTTCAAACTGTGATCCTAGAGTAATGATACATTTGGCATCAGGAAAAAAAAAGTATACTCTGGATCCTTCAATCAGAACATTTTACCACAACTAATAAAAAGTAGCATTAACATGCGAGCAAGAATATGAGTTAAGTATTGATTTTATACGTTAATCATGTACCAGTAATAAACTGTTTGGTAAAACTATGTTATGTTTTTTTTTCATTTTTTTACAATCTCATATTATATATATATATATATTATATATTATTATATTATTATATATTATATATTATTATATTATTTGTAAGTATTGACAAAACACTTATATACTTTACAAACCCAAAAGAAAAACAAATATAAGACAGTGAATCAGGAAATGACATGACTATAAATCTAGAAAGTTTTGTTGATGAATTGAATTAATTTTCATGCCTTTTTCATGACTTTTGTCACATATCAATTCTAGATTAGAGTAAGTTTTTATTCTCATTTGCATCAAAAGGCCAATTAATTGGTGTCATGTTCTTGTTCATTCTGCTCATAGTTCTTTAATTGATTTACTGTCCCTTTCATCATACTGCTAGATGAAAATATCAGAGGCATGGAGAAGTTTTGGATGGCAATGTTTAGTTCAACTTTCCAATTCAGTATCTTCAGAAATATTGGGATTATTTTAAATGTTGCAGTTTTAGTACGTAAGAATCTCATTTTTTTTCTGAAGCAACAGACATGGTCTTTTAAGAGCTGAAACATTAAAATCTCTCTCTCACACACATGTTGATTAGCAATATATATAGCAAGTAATCACTTGAAGTCTGAATATTTTTAAAAATATGATGCTGAATTATCCGAATCAGTGCTTTTAATTAGGGAAGGAAGCTAACTTATTTCTTTTATGGTACTGATGAACTGCATGTTTCCTGATACATGATCAATAACTTTATTTTCAGCTTATACATAAAATTTGCAGAGTAAGCTTCTTTTTAACCTTCCCTTGGTAGTATTTTTGAAACAGTAAATGCCAGACAAGCTTTAAGTACATGTGTTTTAATGTAATTGCCAAATTTCCCATCTCTTCAAATGTGATTTGCCATTACAGCATTTTGTGAATGCATGGAAAACAACAATTAGTCAAACTATTCCTGTATTGGATTACAGTGCACAAATATTTGGTAATGATTTTAGGGAAATAGCCAAACCTGCCTCTTTTATTGAATTTGAAGGTGGCAAAATTCAATTTCAGCTGACTCTTGTGATACTCAAACAGCCTTTAATCTGTTAAAGGCTATTTTGATATCATTGTGGCTGCTATTACAAATTGTATTCCAAGCATCCTATTATCTCCTATATGGATGAAAGTGCGATTCCATTCCTTATATTGAGTGCAGCTGGATCAAAGTGAGGACAGAACACTGAATTTTATTTTCTTAACCAATACCTCCCTTTCCATTAAAGATGAAACACTGTTTCTGTTGAGTGCCACCAATGTGATCAGATGGGGGTTGAGTCCAGAAAAGTGATGTATGGGATCAGAGCCCATAATGGGTGAGGCCTTTTTTTTGACTCCTGTTTTGAATAAGACTTTCTTATAGGCTTTTTTTCTCTTTCACATACTTCTATAAGGGATGGATCACTTACAACAGCAGTCTGAATTGTTTATGACTTTTATTAAGGGATAAAGCTAGGTTAAGGACTTCATATCTTCCTGTTTCTGTTTTAAATATCAACTGCAGACAAAACTAAAGAAAGCTATGTGAAGGAAACAGTCTTCATGTCAACTTCTCTGAAGGACCCAGGACATGTATCCCCACCAGATGTTTAATGTTCTGCTTTTTATTGGACTTTCATATACATTTTTTGTTGGTTTGCTTTGATTGAATTTGCTAATTTGGCTTCTTTTTCTTCTGGTACTTTTCAGAGTTTAGTGCATATTTAATCCCCCCCTCCCCCCGCACCTTTGATTTTGGAGAAGACTATAATAAATTATTGTGATACATTAACAATAAATAAAGGAACTAAATTACAGTTGTTACACTATTCAATCAGCAAGCTTTTGATTAAACTAGGATTTGAAGCATTTTTTTGTTTGACCTTTAAAATTCTTTGCAAAAAGAACATGCACATTCGGTTGCATCACTAGTTTACTAACAGTATAAAGAAACGATGATCTGATGCAAAAAGTCATTTAGAAATGTGTGCATTGATTTCAAAAGATTGGACTTTCCTACTTGTGGATAATTCCTTTGACATCTTTTCTTGCTCATATGCTTCATGGCTGTAATATCCAGGAAATCCACTGTGTCTCTAGACTTTCTTGACTTAGGCAAACCATTTATTTAAGGAAACATTGTGATAAGCCACTGCAATAATCTACTTATATAGCTAAAAACAATATTCTAAAGACCATTACTGATTGCCATCTGTAAACCCACAGAGAACTGCAGGAAGAGAACAATATTTCAAAATTGCACATTATTAAAGAGTCCCAAGATTAATTTGTTAGAAAAGTGCTCATTTGCCAGGTCATGCTATTCTCTTCTTTCCAACCTTGGCCTCCCCCCGCCCTTTCCTTTCTCTTATAGCCAAGAAAGGTATGATTCAGCTTTCAAAATGTTTTCTGTCTTAACAAATGGACTTGTGGGTAATTTCAGAGATCTTGGAAGAATCAAATCATCAGCCAACAGCTCTTGAAGTCTGCTGTAAAGAATCCATCTGCAATTGGATCATAACTTAAAACTACTGCCAAAAGGGAAAAAAAGAGAGAGAGAAAGGGTGAGCTAGTTCAGCCTTGGCTGTTTCTGAGCGTCAGGGTTTCAGAATGAAGCAACGGAATTAAAGCCTTTCCAGTGGATTTTTCTATGCTCTTGATGATGAAGGAACACATTTTAAACAAACAAAAATAGTGAAACAATAAACTGTTCAGTTTCATTTTATGCAATCAACCATTTTACAAGGAATTTTCTTTACTATGATGAAGCATTGACAAGGTTGTGTAAAAGGTTCTGGATATTACATAACAATTTTTTCCTAAACAGATCAGTTGTTAAATAAAACTCAGTATGCAATAAAATAAAATAAAATGCTAAATTTAATTTAAATTTAATTTCTTTCCCCCCTCCAACAAGAATAATCTTTTATGTGCCCTATTTAAATGATAAGAGTTGACAACAAATCAAACATCAACAAATCAAAACATCAAGTTAAATACTAATATTAGTATTAATATTAATAATATACAATAGCTTTTTATTCATTCTGCCATTAAATCAATTGGTAATTGAAAGTGCTATTTATTTATTATTCATTATAGCATGCATGATAATGTATATTACAAATAATGAAATAACTACAGTACTTTACATGAATACCTTTTCAAAAATATAGTTGAGTTAATCAGCAGAATCTCTGTTTATACTCAACTAGAAGAAAGAAATATTGAACTAAGTGGTGATTTTTTCTGAATAGATATAGTCTTTTAGTTTGTAATGAGAACCAAGGGTTCTGCAGAACCTCAAACATGAGCTCATTTTTCTGGTATAAATTTTTGGACAAGAACAGTTTGGTCTTTGGGCTGTTTATTAAGGCTCTCTGTGATTTCAGTGCAAATACATAAGGTGCTTCAAAAGTTTTACAAAAGAACATTAATAGTAATGTTCAGAGGCTACTCATCGGGGGATGATGTACATAAAGGGTGATACCTTGTATGCCTTTTAAAATCTTCATCTACTGTATGATTTGCATGACCAGTTTGGTGTCATGCTTGGGTCACCAAGTTAGAATCAGGAAACTGTGGCTTTGAGGCCTGTTTTAGGCATGAACCCAGTGAGATTAACTAGGCCCAATCATATTTGTTCAGCCCTAGAAAGCTGAAAATGAATAATGTCCTTTGGTTGAATCTTCAATGGAAACCACTACATTTTCCTGATAACTCCTTCTAGTAAAGGAGAATATTTGACCACACTAGTCTGGGTAATGGAAAATCTGCAAGAAAACAACCATGCTCTGAGAGTACCAAAGATCCCCCAACTACTGCCATGTCAACAGTCACTAGTACTTACTTACTTAACTTCATATGTGATCAGAATTTGTGAATACTTACAGTTATAGCCTATCCACTAGTAATGTTTATAGCCTATCCACTAGTAATGTTTACTCAATAACCTTTGATAGATGCTGAAAGTATTTAGAACTAAGAAAGATACTCAAGGGACAAATTACCTTACCTAGAGGTAAGGTAACTTTAAGTTCCTTTATTTAGAGTCTTGGTAAATGAGTAAGCTCTCTATTGCATAATAACAATGACAAGAACGGTGTTTTCAGTGCAGATATCCCTGCCAAACAATAAATTGGGCTCTAAAATTAGATTTCTATTTCTAATTAAGCCACAAAAGAAACCCTACCGAAAACTAATCAAAATTTGAACACCAGGCAACTGAAGTCAATGGTTGGACATCTTCTGTGAATGCAGCTCTTGAATCTACTCCTTCTGCAGTTTCTAGAGCAGGATATTTGGTTTTGAATGATCATATTGCATCTGCTGAAATTGTTGATAAACTTTGTAACCCTGGCAGTTTTTGAAAAACTTCAGAAAAAGGAACTACCAAACACCACAACATTCATTTAAAATGTACGCTACTTAGCTGCTTTTAACTTAAGAAAGGAGAGGATAATGTGAAAGTCTCACGATTTCTATTCTTTACACAGCTGTTTTTCTTTCTTTCTTGACCACTTATTTTTAATTTTGCAGATCTCCTAATCAGGGGTGGGATTCAATTTTTTTAACAACCGGTTCTGTGGATGTGGCTTAGTTGGTGGGCATGGCTTGGTGGTCATGTGACTGGCTGGGTGTGGCCAACTCAACATCACTCACATTGAGGCACGCATCTCCTCGTCTGGCCTCTCATGACTGTGGGGATGCTGCAACAGTCGTAAGTGTGAAAAATGGTCATAAGTCACTTTTTTCAGTGCCATTGTAATTTTGAATGGTCACTCGACACAAGCAAAGTACCAGCAAAGGAGGGAAAAAAAACCTCCAGAGAAGTTCCAGAGACAGGAAGTCTAGTCCTGCCAAGAATGTAATAAGGGTTAACGGAGAGGCAGTTTCTGTAAGCAACACCCAGAATGTTTTCTTCCTGCCTTCCTTACAGAATTAGGCCAGTAATTTCTTCTAACAACAGGTTCTCCGAACTGCTTAGAATTTTAACAACTGGTTCTAGAGAATAGGTGCAAACCTGTAGAATCCCACCCCTGCTCCTAATCACTTTTGTTACTGACTTGAAAAGATGACTCCTGGACCAGGTCTTTGGATATCAACTTACCTTTTTAACAATTGAAAGAGACATTGACTCAGGAACCTCTTCTGGCCTTTAAAATTTGGCTGTCCTTTCCTCTTTGATGAGTTGTACTAGCTCTGCAGAACTTGATGCCACTTTATTAAAAGACTCAAGAAGATGATTTCCAGAAACGTGAAACTTATGCCAGGTTTTTTGCTTTCTGTTCCTGAATGTTTATAAACTGAATATGAAATTTCAGCACATGAAGGCTATTTATTTATGGAGATGCCCATTTCTGTTGCAGTTTAGCTTGATCCCAAATAGCTGCTTCACTTGCTTCAGCTACATAGGGATTCATTATCTCTTAGGTAACACTGACAACTATTCATTAGGGGACAATTATGCTGTTGAATTGTTGGTTCTGCCGACTGCTTGTGAGGTTCATATATATATATATATATAGTATTCAGCTTTGTTTGGGTATTTTCCCACGTCATTGTGGTTGTGCTTTTAAAGTTGTAGCAACGTTTCGGCAGAATCTCATCTGCCATCATCAGGCTTCTGCATTGTGTCTGTCTGTGTGTGTGTGTGTATATATATATATA
>NW_020719979.1:0-12253 GCF_900518725.1 Notechis scutatus | reverse complement strand
TCCTCCTCCTCCTCCTCCTCCTCCTCCTCCTCCTCCTCCTCCTCCTCCTCCTATGTATTTTTTATTAAGTTTCCATTATTACAATATGGTTGTAATATTACATCATGGTTTCAACAGCATTCTTGACATCTGTACAGGTTCTTATCTTAAATATCTTAACACATTATATTTACATTTATCTAATATTGATTAATAGCTTTAACTATAATTATTATTCTTATATATTCTACATATTTACAGTTCACTTTCTTGAGGTCGCTTAGAGTTTAGTTTCCTATCTTATTTCTTATTTCTTTTTTTTTAAAGAAATTTTATTGATTTTTTAAAAACAAACATAAACAAACAAAACATAAAACATAAAAACATAAAACATCTCTTTTGAAAGCAGCTTGATCCCGGGTTACATCTCTTCGTACAGACACAAATTCAGATTCATGTTCATTTTATATACCATTCCATATCTTATTACCATTCTACATTTTCTATATAGCTTCTCCCCTCTTTCAATTTTCTTAATTTTATTTTATTTATTTCATCTCAATTCAGATCATTATACTTATATTCTTTGTCTGTCCTGTTTTCAGCTGTCTATTATCTTTTCTCATTAAACAAAATTTCTCCTGTAATCACTGATTGGAGTATGACGCCTTTATATCTTTCCCCTAAATTTATAACACTTAGTATAATACATAACTTCCATTCGGATTCTGCTTAGTACATTCTAAAGTTACACACTATATTTTAAAAATAGAAAAAATTATAACTATATTATATAATTAAAACAACAATCCATACCCATTCAAATCTATTGTTAATATTAGTATTCATTTAAATCTTAAACATTTTACACATTACTTTTCAAATAAGTATCATACTTCTATGGGAACACTTATAAACTTTCCATAGTTACTTCCCCCCACTTCACTCATATTTTAAAACATTATATCATTAAAATGTTCCCATTCCTTCCTAGTTCAATTATCTCGTTTATTTCATTTCATTTATTTTGTTCACAAAAGTTTCACTGAATTACACTGAGTATTTTATCACACTTTTTAATCATATGTTGTTTCCAATTTTCTAACATTATTTCTAATACAAATATAACAATACAATCTTATGTACCTTTGCAGAATCACTTTTTCAGTTAAATTTTTACCCATTATCTCTAAATAAGTCCTGTTTTTTAACATCTTGCTCCACACCTTTGTAGCTTCTCTTCCCTTCCTTCCTCCCTTGCTTCTTCTCTCTGCCCTTTTACCCCCTTGTCTCTCCACCTCTATTTCCCTCTTCCGTGTTCCCCTTTTCTGTTGCTTTCTAACATTATATCCACTTTTAACCTTATTTTTCCCTTTTTTGGTTGTTTTTTTGGGTCTTAAAGTCTCCATTCTCTTTCCCCCCCTTTCCCCCTTCTTCCCTAAATAAAGTTACTTGTTCATCAATGATGGCTTCTTCTTTGTCCCAATCTTGTTGCGCAGTCTTTTCTTGCAGTTTCTCATAGGTACAAATCGCCATTTCTAAGAATTGAAAAACGGACCCAAGAGAGCCCTTCCCTTCTTGTTCCTCTTCTTTATATTTTTTAAATTCCATTTTCAGTTCATCCGCAAGTAATGCCACTGTAAAATTTTTTTCAAACAACTACCCAAGTGTTTTTAGTCATTCAAATATAATTTCAAAAAAGTTCCAAAGTCACCAAACAATCCAAATACACACAAGCTGTTTCTTTTAAGACTTTCTTCTTTTTTCACTTTCTCTTCCTTACTATTTAGTTACTATTTATTTACTATTTAGTTGCAAAGTTCCAATTAATATGTATCTTTTAAAAGTATTGCTAGAATTTAATCAGATTCTTTTAAATTCCAGGCAGTCTCCTCCTTCCAAATCTTACTCTTATTCTTTTCCTCTCCCTTCCCACTTACAGCAAAAAAAATTTTTTTTTAATGTTCAGAAATCCTTATTGTCCCCTTGACATTTGATTATCCAGTTTAATTACCTCTTGATGCCAAAGTGGGTTTTTCCAATTTCTCATTCATCTCTGTTCGCTGTCAACGTAAGGAAGGAGAGTGAAAGAAAAGAAAAACTTTCCCTTTCCACTTTCATTCGCTGCTTCCGAATCTTCTTTGGAAGCGATGTATCTTTTTTAAAATTTAAATTCCAGGATACCTTGGTTGTTGCTTCTTATCCCGGTCAGCCAAAACTTTCACTTCTTAACTTCCTCCTGCACTTTCTTTTCCAGATGAGTGCTTCTTTGAGGCGGCCATTTCTGTCCGCCGCTCATTCGCCTTCGGGAAAGGGAGTTTAGCCAGCTGGGGAGGAAAGATGCGGCTTCCCTCGACCCTGCTGGGATCTCCCCCCTCTTTGCCACCTCTACAGGGTGGCTTAGCCCCGAAGCCAGACTGGCTCGGGACACTCCAGCGGCAAGCCCAGGCAGAAACCGCACGCGATCGCGGATTCCTGCCTGCCGCCGAAGCCCTACAAACCGGAAGTCCCTTATTTCTTGTTTCTGTTTGTTACCCAATCATACCATTTATTCCAAATTTAAAAGTATTCAGAGTCTTCTCTCTCTTTCAGTTTCAGTGTTAACATATTCATTTCAGCACTTTCCATTATTTTTTGTTATATTAATTCTTCATTAGGAATGTTAGGAGTTTTCCATACTTGTGCAAAAGCTATTCTGTTGAGATATGTAACATTAGATATTTTACTTTTTCTGGAATTCAATCTTTAATAATTTCTAGAAGAAAGGTTTCCAGTCAGAGCTCACTCTGGTGATCTCCTGTAGCCAATTTTTTATTTGGATCCAGAATGTCCTGGTCTCGGGGCATAGCCACCACATATGGTAGAATGCATCATCAACTTTTTTTGCATTTCCAACATTTTGGGCATATATTGGGGTATATTTTTGCCAATCTCGTTGGGGCCAGATACCATCTGTAAAACATTTTGTACAGATTTTCTTTATATGCTGAAGATATTGTTAGTTTATAGTTTATGTTCCATATTTTCTCCCATTCTTCTAACTTTATGTTATATCCAAAATTCTGCACCCAAGCTATCATTGTACCCTTCACTGTCTCCTCTTCCATTTTGAAATCTAATAAGTATTTGTATATTTTTGATATAATTTTTTGTTCTAGTCCCATTAAAATTTTGTCTAATTGGTTTTGCCCTTTATCAAATCCAAAATCTTCCAGATCTTTTTAATACTTATTTTTGGATTTGCAAATATGTGCACCAATCAATTATAATTCCATTTTTGTTTAATTCTTGATTTGATTTTAATTTCCCTTCATTGTCTAATAATTCCTCATAATTTACCATTTTCCTTATATCTAATCTATTTGGGTGGATCATGGCCTCCATGGTTGACAGCCAATGTGGTATTTTCATATAATTTTTTTAAAATTTTCCTCCATGTTGTAATAAGTGAATCTCTTATTAGTTGATGATTAAAGTAAGTATGTATATTACTTTTTTTCTCCCACAAAAATGCATGCCAACCTATCTGGAAGTCATGACCTTCTAGTGTTAAAATTCTCTTGTCTCTTAGCTTGACCCAATCTTTGACGCAATTTAACACCGCTGCTTGGTAATAGATCTCCCACTCTGGTAGTCCAAGACCACCTCTGCTCCTATTATCTTGTAATAATTTCATTTTAATACATGGCTTCTTGCCCAACCAGACAAATTTAGATGTCATTTTGTTTAATTCTGTAAAAAAGGGTTTTCCTAATTTTATCAGGATCATTTGAAATAAGTATATTAGTTTCAGTAAAGTATTCATTTTCAGTACCGCTATTCTTCCCAATAAAGACAATTTAAGTTTTGCCCATGATTCCAATTCTTTTCTAATTTGCTTTACCAATTTTATGTAGTTATCATCTTTTATTGACGAGCATCTGGAGGATAGCCAAATTCCCAAATAATTCACCATTTTATTGCAGTCCTATTTTATTTTCAAATGTTGTTTTCTGCTTTATAGTACAATTATCATCTTGGTTTTATTTCTATTTATTTTAAGTCCTGCTACTTCTCCAAATTTTTCTATTTGTTGTAGTAATGTTTGTCCTGTATTCATTGGGTCTTCCACTATAAATGTCAGATCATCCGCAAATGCCTGAAGTTTATACTCTTCGTTTCTAATTTTAATCCCTTTTATCTCTGGGTTTTGCCTGGTTGCAGCTAGAAGCACTTCTAAAGATAAAATAAATAGCAGAGATGATAATGGACACCCTTGTCTCACTCCTTTCACAATTCCAAAATTGTCCATGCGGTTTCCATTTATCAGTACACTCACTTTTTGGTTTGAATATATTTGTTGTAGTGTTTTTTCTATGTTGGTACCGAAATTCAATTTTTTTTTATTTGATGCAGCATAAATTTCCAATTAAGATTATCAAATACCTTTTGCGTGTCCAAAAAGATCAAAGCTTCTTGTTTTTCTGGGTGTGCTTCATAGTATTCAATTGAATTTAATACTAGTATTCCCCCTTCTTCATCTGTGTATATTTGTTTGGATTTTAACAATTCTCTAACATATAGTGCCACCCCTCTTTTCTTTTGGTGTATTAGTGATGAATACAATTTCCCAATTTTGAGGTATTCCAGTAGGTTGCCATGTTACTTTTTGATATGCACTTCTTGAAGACAAATTATATCCAATTTTAATCTTTGTAGTTTTATGAAGGTTTTCCCTCCCTTTTTATGGGGGAGTTCAGTCCATTTATGTTAACAGATAGCATCTTTACTTCCTCTTCCATCTTTTCATTTATATATAGGTCTTACCCTTCTAGTTGTTCTTATCTCTCTTTGTCCTTTTTTTCTTGCACCTTCTCATTCTGTCTACTCTTTTTCCACCCTCACTCTTTCTTCTTGATCTAAGGCTTTTTCTTCTATTTGGATTTCATCTTGACTTTTGCTTTTTATCTCCTCTCTGCTTTCTTGTTCTTCATTTGCAGTGAAGTGGTGTTCAAAGAATGTGTGTCTTTTCTAAGGTATCCACCCTGAATTTTTTGTCTTGCCAGGTAACCAGAATTCCTTTTGGCATCAGCCATCTGAAGGTCATGCTATATTTGATCAGTTGTGCTGTCAAAAATTGGTACTATTTCCTCTGCTCTCTAACTCTCCTGGGTATCTGTTTTAAGGTCACAATTTCTCTCCCTCTATACTTCATGGGCTCATCTCTAGTTCTTTCATCTCTCAGTGTCTTTTTGGTAAACCTCACACTCACTATTTTGGTAATGTATGCCTTCTTACATAATTCGTATGGATTCTAAATATTTCATCTATTTCTTTTTGCACTTCATGTTTATTTTTCTGTAATACTCCAGCCAGCAACTCTGTCATCACGTCAGCCAGGTCTTCCTCTTTCTCTTTCACAATATTCTGAAATCTCAGATTAATAGGCCACTTTTTCCATCTCAAGAAAGATTACTGTTTTCTTCTAATTCTCTATTAACCTGTGATAGCCTTTGGTCCATTTCTCCCTTTCCCCCCCTGTTTGCTCAGCCCTTATTTCTATTTTCTGTATCTTCTGTTTATTCTTTGCTATCATTTGATGGAAGCTCCCTATCTTTTCATCTATCTTACATATATCCCCCTTCATCTCCCCCATTTCATTTTTGATCTCGTCATGGTTCTTTCACATAGCTTCCTGGCTTTTGGTCATGGCTTCTTGGATTGATAGTAATATCACTTACATACTCTGAATGGAACTTGACTTCTCCAGGCCTAGCATGCTTTCTACCGATCTTTGATTCGATGGGCTTGATGCTGCTGCTGCTGTTCTGTTGCTGATGAAGATGAAGCTTTCTTTCCTATCTTCAATATGGTCGATGTACTTGTCATCTCTAATACTCAAAAGGGGCTTATCAAAAATAGGCAACAAAATAATTATTTTTACATAATTATATAATTATTAACAAAATAATTATTAACAAAATAATTATTTTTACATAATTTTTAATAATTATTTTTATGTGTTAAAGAGGTTGGCTTTAATGGTATCATCATTGCAGTCTTTACCATTAGGTCTTTTCAGGGGTGGGATGGACCTTGATCAGGGGTTATACTGTATACTGTACCTGTGCATTTTGGTTTGTTTTTTCTTTTTCTTTTGTATATGTTTTATTTGTAATTTTCCTTTAACATATTTTGTGGACAGTGCATTGGATGGGTCAATATAATTTTTACACAATGCTAACTATAATAATACAATTAAATATACATAATCATAGTCTTTCAACTTCTAACCTTAACATACACATTGTAATTATGATAAATTCTATTATATATCAATGTGTGTAATACTATTTCCCCAATTTGTACTCATCTTCCCCCTCCCCCCATTTGTTGGGGTTTTTCTACATTCACATCTTTCTCTTTAAACAATACTATTCTTCCTTATGGTTCTTTGTCACTTCTTAATAGATACATCTAACATCAATAACACTTCTTCATACAATGTATTTGAGTCACTAATAGTTTAATATTAAAAATTACTCAATATTCCACCATAATTCCAATATCCCAATTATCTAGGAACACCAATAAGGCCAATTATTAATAAATCAGTCCTGGGATTATATCTCCAAGTCCCCTAAATTTATAGTCCGTGAGAGCTATAAGTTTCAATATACTTTTAACACACTGTTAATAATAATAATACAATTAAGTATACCTAATCATAGTCTTCCACCTTCTAACCTTAATATGCTTATGATTATAATAAATTCTATTATATATCAATATGCATAAAACTATTTTTCCAATTTATACTTTCTACTTTAAAAAAAAATTAATACAGTCACTATGTTAAAAGGTATGTTATCTCTTAAAATATTTAGCCCTGCATATAATAACAGCAGCGAGATTAGCACTTGCACAATATTGGAAAGGAGATTCGATGCCGACAGGTATCGAAAGATCTTTGACTGCGTGGAGATAGATAAGCTTTCATTAGAATTAAAAGAGAAGGATGACTCAGTTTATTATACAGTTTGGGAAAATTGGTACCATTGGATAAATGATAGAAATAAACAATTAAATAAATAACGAATGTTGTGATATATGTTGTGATTCCGGCATCTGCTACAGGTTTTTTGAATGACAGCTCCAGCGAGGAGGACTTATATGAATCAGCAAGTTCTAACGATGAGGAGGAGATGAATGCATTTGATTTGCAAGATCGGCTTGAACCTTCAAACTCCTCCACCCTTCAATTAGGTGGTCAGCCGGGAACGGGTGATAATGAGGAACCAATGATATCTTCAGGTGAAGAAGATGATAATTTGGATGATTGCTGGGTAGATGTCAGGACAAGACGTCTCCTGACAAGGAGGAACCAACGAGGATACAGTAGGAGAGCAGACCAGCAATTAGACTAATTAGTTACTCTATAAAGGGAGAGATATGACTTTGCACTTTGTCCGGAACAAAGTGTCTATTTGCAAGGAGAACTGAAGAGCACAGTTTGGAGGATTTTGATCTGAAATATCTTGTTGGGATTTGGATTTAATTCGTTGGAACTTCTACTTATTGGAATTATTTTGTGAAGGATTTTGATCTGAAGAATCTTGTTGAGTCTTGGATTTAGTTCGTTGGAACTTTTACTTATTGGAGCTATCTGTGAAAATTCCTGTTTGCTGCCTTTCTTTACAAGGACTGTTGCTTTCAGCCTTATCTGTTTACTTTAAAAGGTGTGACATAACATTTTCCTGTTTGCTGCCTTTCTTTACAAGGACTGCTGCTTTCAGCCTTAACTGTTTATTTTAGAAGGTGGGACATAACATTTTTGTTCCGGACCCAACAGACCATCTTTGCAACGATGGATTCAACTCAAATGCAACAATTGGTGGAGCAGCAACAGATGCAAATAAATCAATTACTTCAGAGCAACGTATCCCTTCAAAATCAGGTAACACAATTATTATCGTTCGTTGCCAATTCTCAAACTGTTTCAGCTGCAGCTGGAGTTCCCCCTGCACCCCCTGTGAGAAAAATTCCGATAGCTATGCCAGATAAATTTTCTGGGCAAACGGACATGTTTTCAACATTTTTGGGTCAGTGCCAATTGTATTTTTCTGTGAGGCCGGAGGATTTTCCAACCGATCGAGTTAAAATTGGCTTTATTATTAGTTTGTTAACCGGGCAGGCTGCCAAATGGGCTACTCCCTTATTAGTACAAGATAGTCCATTACTGGACGATTTCCAGGGGTTTATTCAACAGATGAACGTTATGTTTGAGAATCCAATTAAATCTCAAACTGTGGACAGAAAATTGAGGGATATTATTCAAGGTAAACACTCATTGCAAGAATACGTTGCAGAATTTCGCTTGTTGTGTATGGACTCCACCTGGAATGAACCAGCTCACATGGCAGCATTCCAAGAGGGTTTGTCCGACATTATCAAGGATGAACTAATTCATGCAGAGCGTGCTTCAACTTTGGACACATTGATTACTCAATGCTTACGTATTGAAGCTCGCCTACAACATCGTGGGTGTAAACGGACCGTTGCAGAGCCACCTGTGTTTCCTCGTTCACGCACCCCGTCTATGAGGGTTTTCCAATCCAGAATTCCAGCAGAGGAGCCGATGGAGATAGGCGCACTCCGCCCTCGTTTAACAGTTCAGGAACGATCGAGAAGATTTCAGGAAGGTTTGTGCCTTTATTGCGGGGGTTCGGGACATTTTGCAAATTCTTGCACTCGGAAGGGGACTCGTGGACCTGTATCAAAACCCATTGCTGGTCCGTCGGGAAACGGGGTAGGCCCGACCTCAGGGAAACCCTAGGTCGGGCACAGTATTCACTTTCATCTCAAATTGCTGAAGTTAATTCTGGCCCTCCTCGACATTTACTTTTGGACACTCGCATATTCTTGCAATCTCGGAAGGAGGGAATCCCTGCCGTGGCACTGGTGGATTCAGGGGCTACGACTAGCTTTATGGATTATGATTTTGTAAAACATTTCAAAGTTCCTTTAGTGCCTGTGAATCCCCCCATGCAGGTGGAAACCGTAGATGGGCGCGAACTCAAGTCGGGACCTATTCGCTTTGCCACCCAACCACTGCGTATGCGTATTGGGGATCACGAGGAGGCGATAAGTTTTTATATCACTTCGAACCTCCATCTTCCTTTGGTGCTCGGAGTATCCTGGCTGCGTCTACATGATCCGTTGGTGGCTTGGGCGCAGAACGCTGTTTCTTTTCCAAGCCTGCAATGTGTGGACCACCTGAGACATGTCTGCGCAGGCCAACATATTGTCGCTTCTGCTGCCTCGATTCCTTCAGAGCTGTCGGATTTCCCCGATGTTTTCAGTGAACAGGAGGCAGATCAATTACCACCACATCGTGTTTACGACTGTCCCGTGGATTTGATACCGGACGCTCCATTACCAAAGGGGAGGTTGTATTCTTTGTCTGAGCCTGAACTAGTTGCACTTCGAGAATTTTTGAATAAAAATCTAGCTCGGGGATTTATTCGACCTTCGTCATCCCCTCTTTCAGCACCCGTTCTCTTTGTCAAGAAGAAGTCGGGAGAACTTCGTCTTTGTTGTGACTATAGACGCTTAAATGCTATCACTGTGAGAAATAGCTATCCTTTACCGCTCATCTCCGAATTGTTGGAGCGGTTACGGGAAGCTACAATTTTCACGAAACTTGACTTACGTGGAGCTTACAATTTGGTTCGGATGCGTAAGGGAGATGAGTGGAAGACGGCTTTTGGCACTCGTTATGGTCATTTCGAGTACACCGTTATGCCATTTGGTTTGACCAACGCTCCTGCTGTATTTCAACATTTAATGAACGATATCTTTCGAGACATGTTGGATAAGTTTGTTGTCATATATTTGGACGACATTTTGATTTATTCAAAATCTAAAGAGCAACATCTTCAGCAGGTGCGTCAAGTGCTTCAGCGTCTTCGGGAACATAAACTTTATGCTAAATTAGAAAAATGTTTCTTTTTTCAGTCGTCTATCGAATTCTTGGGACACATTATTTCTCCTGTGGGCATTGCTATGGACCCCAAAAAGGTTGAGGCGTTGTGTAGTTGGGAAGCTCCTCGTCGGGTTAAAGATGTGCAACGACTTTTAGGATTTGCCAACTATTATCGGACTTTCATTCCAGGTTTTGTGAAGATAATGGATCCCATAACCCAGCTTCTTTGTAAGAAGGTTCCATTTGTGTGGGGGCCTCCACAACAACAGGCTTTTGACACTTTGAAAAAAGCATTTATAACTGAACCCATATTGAAGCATCCTGATCCGGATCGCCCATTTGTGGTCGAGACAGATGCTTCTAATGTCGCTATCGGAGCAGTGCTGTTACAAGCTTCGGAGGATGGCGCTCTTTTGTTTCCTTGCGCTTATTATTCTAGGAAGCTTACAGCTTCGGAACGCAACTATACCATTTGGGAAAAAGAGTTGTTAGCTATTAAGGTTGCTTTTGAGACTTGGAGACATCATTTGGAGGGAGCTCGACACAAGGTGGAGGTTCGGACAGATCATAGGAACCTGGAACATTTGACCACGGCTAGGAAATTGAATCAAAGGCAGATTCGTTGGTCGTTATTTTTTGCCAGATTTAATTTCTCGGTTACTTACGTTCCAAGTGGTCAGAACCGGAGGGCGGATGCATTATCTCGGAAACCGGAGTATACTTGTGCCGAAGATCCTCTTCCTTTACGGACAGTGTTACCACCGGAATCTCTAGCCGTACTGCAGGAACCGGTAAATTTACGGGCCCAACTACGAGAGGCGCAACGTTTGGATGCGTGGACGCAGCAGAGACGGGAGGACATTGGCCCAACTTCTCCATGGTCTTTTGAAGACGATCTGCTTCGATATCGGGGTTTATTATATGTGCCTACCAGACCGTTGAGGGCTCTCATCATGACACAATGTCATGATAACCCAGCCGCTGGTCATTTTGGATTACACAAGACCTTGCATTTGGTCACTCGGACTTTTTGGTGGCCTCGAGTTCGTCATGATGTGTCTTCTTACGTCGCTTCTTGCGTTCAATGTAGGCAAGCGAAAGCAGCATCCGGTGCACCTCCTGGACTTTTGCAACCCTTGCCGACTCCAAGTAGACCATGGGGAGCGATCTCTATGGACTTTCTGACACATTTACCGTCTTCATCGGGGTTCACAACAGTGCTTGTGGTAGTGGATATGTTGACTAAAATGGCCCATTTCATTCCCTGTCGGAAATTACCATCGTCCCGCACTACGGCTCAGTTATTTTTGCAACATATCTTCCATCTACATGGACTGCCTGATAGAGTGGTTTCTGATCGTGGGGTCCAGTTTACGGCAGAATTTTGGAAACAGTTAATGGCGGCTTTGCAAGTGAAAGTATGTTTAGCGTCAGCGCACCATCCGGAAACTGATGGCGGGACGGAGAAGGTGATTGGGATTCTTACTCAATATTTGAGATGTTTTGTTAATTTGCGACAAAACGATTGGGTGAAATACCTCCCATTAGCAGAATTCGCGTTTAACAACTCGCAGCATACCTCCACCCGTGTCACGCCATTTTTTGCAAATATGGGTTATCATCCGCGTTTCTTCCCATTAACTATGATGGATTCCCCGGTTTCTGAGACCCGAGAGTTTTTGGAAGAACTACACGCAGTTCGCCGTCTACTGATACAACAATTGAACAAGGCAAAAGAAGATTATAAGCGGTTTGCAGATCGGTCCCGTCGAGATACACCTCCGTTAGTTGTGGGTGATAAAGTGTGGCTATCTACAAAACATCTGAAGGTCGATCGCCCTATTAGAAAACTTGATCATCGGTTTATTGGTCCGTTCCCGATTGAGGCAGTTATTAATCCCGTGGCATACCGCCTCACTTTGCCACGATCCATGCGTATTCACCCCGTCTTTCATCGATCTCTTTTGATTCCTGATTCTTCTGTTTGTCGATTACGTGATTCTGCTGAACCGGGTCCGTTATCATTGCCTTCTGAGGAGCCTGCTGTTGACGATACGGTGGTCGACGTCCTTGATTCCCGTTGGCTCAAAGGTCGCTTCCAGTATTTGGTCAGGAGGAGGGTAGATGACTCGGAGGTTTGTTCCTGGACGGATGCGTCTACACTTCATGCTTCGGATCTGCTTCGAGACTTTCATGCACGCTTCCCTTCGAAACCGCATCCGGATCGCCAGACCCGGGGGAAGGGCCCTGCGGTGAGGGATAGTGTTGTGATTCCGGCATCTGCTACAGGTTTTTTGAATGACAGCTCCA
>NW_020719978.1:0-12257 GCF_900518725.1 Notechis scutatus | reverse complement strand
AAAAAAACAGAAATTATTATTATTATTATTTTGCAAATATATTCCTTTTATTCTCGAAAAGTAGCAGTAACTGGTATCTCAGTACAGGCCGGATCAGTCAAATAAACGCCTGAGGCCTATGTAGAAGAGAGGGCCTCTGGCAGCAGGCCTCCAGACAAGGGAAAACAAAACCGGAGGGGGGGGGCTGCAACTTCGCCCCGAAACGGACTGCGGGAGGCCAACTAAGATAAAAGAGCGAGCCAGGTAGAAAGAAATGGGCAGCAAAGCTCTGACCCAAGGCCTGGGGCTCTAATTCACCGCAGCTAGAATCAGAAAAAAAGGCGCCCGACCACGAGGCGGAGCCAAAATGGCGACCGCGAGCTGAACCGTCGGGGACGCCTTCGGGACGGAAAAGGAGGGCTTTGCCGGTCAGCTCGGCACGCCTAGGGCCTTAGGGGCAATAACCCTCCCGGTCGGCGTTTGGGGTGGGGGGGAATCCAGCAGTAAATGAAAGAAAAACAACGCGTGCCACGAGGCAACGCGGAGGCAGCGATGCGATCTGATAAGGATGGGGGGGGTAGCGCTAAACGCGCTGCGAGCCCGCAGCTTCGTCTCAGGGACGAGGGAAAATTTTCCCTTAAGTCCAGACCCTTTGCGCAGGAGGAGAAAGAAGGCAAACCTTATCAGAAAGTGAAATAGGAAGGAAATCTGCGATCAGCCAAGGAGCTCTCTAACACACAGCCTGACTCTTCGAGGCTGAGCAAAAGACTGGGGAGGCGCTCCGCGATGTCACGTGAGGGGGCGGAGCGTTTCCTCATCTAAAGCTCAGCCTGCAAGAAGAGGACTCGGAAGCACATCCCAGTCTCTGGATGCTCCGAGCGGCTCGAGGGAGAATCCACACACACATGGGTTGATCCTGCCTTTCTGCCCAGAGTCATCAATCTTCAATCTGTCAGACCCAGGAAGCCCCAGTCACAACTCAGTCTTGGCCCGATAGAGACATGGTAAAGGTTGGCTCCATGTTTTGTAAAAGCAGCTATTTCTAAAGTGTGGATTCCCCAAAAGGTTTGAAAAGAATAGAAGACAGGCAGCAAAAGGATTTCTAACAACCTGTTCTTCTTGCCCTATTATCGCACGGCTTCCCTGAACTACCAATAATGGCCCAAACCAGCCTGGCATAAAGGGGGTAGCTCTACAACTAATTCCCACCCTTGGGAAGGTGCGCCCTAGAGCCCAGCCGCCACCAAAAGCAACACACAGAATGCATGTCTTGGCTCACCCGGGTACCTCCGGAGCAGCCGTTTGCGATCACAGTGCCCCACAGATGATTGTCAGGGCCAGCAGGTGCCGTTTTGACTGTGACCACGTGGCGTATGTACAGGCTACCCCAGGGATCTGGTCTTGCTGCCACTGCTAACAGCCAGGGGAGGAAGACCTAGGCTGAAGACTGCCTGAAGATTAACAGGGGCTTAGGAAGATTGAGCAATTAGCCTCTCCTCCCAGGGCAGTCTCAAGGCTCAAGCTTATACAATGGCTGATCACTCAGCAGATAGCGTGGAGCCCAAATTTTCTAAAAAATCTTCTAAACAGAGTTCCAGAAAGGCTAGATCTGCAAGCAAGGATGCAGCAGACAAAATAAGGGTAAAA
Organism: Notechis scutatus; assembly: GCF_900518725.1. Next base: position 10,631 of record NW_020719978.1, on the reverse strand, counting down.
GCCATTTATTTAAGGAAACCTACCAGAGCAGAAGAAAGGGATGCAAGTAGAAGGCAAGAAGCCCTTGAAAAGCAGTTTTCCAGAGCTGAGAAGCAAGCTGAACAGGAGAGGTATACCCCCTCCCCTCAGCCAAGGCTGGCTTTTCCCATCCTCAACAGCCAGTAATGCAAGACTTGACTGCAATTCAAAGAGCATGGTCACCAGAGGGTGATAGAGAGCAGGCTTATCTCCCTTTAGCAGAGGAAATTCAAACAAACATTTCCCTTTGCTTGCATGGCCCCTAATCCTGCAGAATCACAGATTAGCAATAGACCCAGGGTTCCAGAGGCCACATGTATTCCCACTGTGGCGGTGCTCCGCTCAGCAGACAGACTTGGACCAGAGTCGTCTGAGGAAATTAAGGCCCTTATATCTCAGGCATTTCACACTCCTCTACCCTGCAGAGGTGGAGCCACCCCCCCTTCCTTGGGGTCTGAGCCTCCATTGCAGACCATGCAATACCAAATACTTATGGAGGCACTTAGGCACCAGAGGGCAGAATCACCAGCCCACTCAATTAGGAGTAGGGCATCAGTGATGGAGGAGGAAGACCAAAGGGAGCAGGGATTTTCAGAGGATGAAGATTTATTTCTGACCCACCCGCCTTCACTGGGCTATTCAGCCCAGCACTCTTTATATCTCTACTCCAGAAGGCTAGGACCACGGCCCAGATAGGTACAGAGCCTTGCTCTCAAGCAGAGCCATCTGACAACCAGGGCCCTAATAGCAAGGTGCTTTCTGAACCCAGGTCATACCCTGCCCCAAGCTGTTCCTTGACGTCCAGAGACTACCTTTATTAGGCTTATAGTACACTCTTTGAGGGGCACAATGGCTCAGTGGTTAAAGATGTTGAGCTTGACAGCCCAGTTTCAAGACGTGAGCATGGGGTGAGCTCCGATCCTTGCCTCAGCTCCTGCCTACCCAGCAGTTCGAAAGCATACAAATGAAAGTAGATAAATAGGTGTAACTTTGGTGGGAAGGTAACAGTGTTCTGTGTGCCTTGGGCTGGCTCCCTGGACTAAAAAAACAGATATAAGCATTGGCCCCTAGAGTTGGACCTGACAAGACAGGGGAAATCTTTTCCTTATACCCCTTTGGTAATTTAACTTCTACAGAAACTTCACTCAAATAATTCTGGTTTGAAATAAATTATAGGCAGGAGTGGGATTCTACCAGTTTGGACTGGTTCTATAGAACCAGTTGTTATGAGTCTGCACAGTTCGGAGAACCGGTAAATCACGCCCCTGGCTGGCCCTGGCCCTTCCTGCCTGCCCACTTGCCACCCTGCCCAGTTATTCCTCATCTCGCCGCCATTGCTAACCTGCCTTCACCCGCCATTGCTGCCTGCTTTCCACCGCAGCCCTGATCTCCTTGGGTGAGTAAGCGTACAAGCAAGCCCCGGTTGAGTCGACTCCTGGGCCAGCCTAGGCCGCTGCACTGTCCCTCACCCCATCCCCGGGGTTGCCTGGCTTGCTTTGCCATGACCTAGCTAGCTAGCTGCCTCCCCGCTGCAAGGCCATGGCCGTGCTGGCCGGGAGCGAAGGGAACATTGTATTTCTCCCCTGGCCATGAAGAAGCTGCGGGGCCATGGCAGTACTGGCCGGGAGAGTAGGGAACGTTCTCTTTCTCCCCCTGGTGCTGCTGGATCTGACTGGGAGAACGCCCCGGTGTGCTCTGCTGCTTCCTCCAAAGCAAGGAAATTGCCCACTACCGGCGCGTTTCCAGGATGCACAGCCACCCCCCCCCCCCCCCCCCCCTGTGAGTGTGTGCGTGCAGTGGAAGTGTTCCTTCAGGCAACCCTTCTCCGCCTCCCCCTCTTGCGATTGGTGTCTGTGGTGGGGCCGGGAGGGTGGACACATGCGGGGAGACGCTCCTTAAGAGCAGGTAAGAGAAGCAGTCCAGAGCTGATACAAGCTTCTCCGTTTTTCTTTCCAGCTGGGAGAGCGAGAGCGCTTCTCTCCCGGCAAAGCAAGAAGCCTGAAAACCCCCCTCTCATCAAAAGAGAAGCAGCTCGTTTGAATCCTGCTTCTCTCTGCCGCCCGGGAGCCCATTCAATGAGAGGAGGACTTTCAGGCTTCTTGCTTTGTTGGGAGAGAGGCGCTCTCACTCTCCCAGCTGGAAAGAAAAATGGAGAAGGTTGTATTGGCTCTGGACTGCTTCTCTTTCCTGTTATTGCTGGGAAAGCACCACTGCAGCTGCTTCCACGAGGCCCCCAGAGCCAGGGTCGCTGCCTCTGCCACCCGTGGAGGTGTTTTGCGAGGTCCAGGGGGCGGGTGAGCAAAGCGCGGCTGCAGCCGCCGCCATGTGTGGAGGTAGTTTTCCTTTTTCCGCCGCCCAGTGCTGACTTGAGATTGCCAGATCATTCAGTTCGTCCCAGGTGTGTGTGTGGGTGTGTGTGTGTGGGTGTGAGTGTGTGAGAGGTGTGTGTATGTGTGTGTGTGAGAGAGAGAGAGACGGAGCAAGAAAAAAAAGAAAGCAAGAAAGAAAGGAAGGGAGAGAAAGAAAGAAAGCAAGAAAGAAGGAGAGAGAAAGAAAAGAAAGAGCGAGAAAGAAAGAGGGGGAAAGAGGGGGAGAGAGAGAGAAAGTAAGAGAGAAGGAAGAGACAAGAAAAGAAAGAAAAGAGAAAGAAAAAGGGAGAGAGAGGAAGAGAAAAGAAGAAAAGGGATAGACAAAGGGTGATGGAAGGAAGGGACAGAAAGAAAGAGAACAAGAAAGAAAGGAAAGAAAGAAAGAAAAAGAAAGAAAGAAAGAAAGAAAGAAGAAAGGAAGAGAAGAAAGGAAGAAAGAGAGGGAGAGAGGAGAACATGAATGAGATGTATGGATGGATAGATAAATACATGGAAGGAGAAAGGGAGGGAGAGAAAAAAAAGGAGGGGAAGGAAGGACACAAACCCTGGCTTCAGAAGATTATCTGAAGCAGCACAGCAATCTAGGGCTGGCCTACAGGGGTCTCGGTGGTCATCTAGTCCAACCCCCTCCTCCAGCAGGAGATCCTTACAGAATCAAAGAATATCAGGGTTGAAAGTGTGTGTGTGTGTGTGTGCGCGCGCGCACGTGCATGCATGACTGTCAAAGCTCCATAAACAGGTCAAGTAGCTCTGTGGCAAGGTCAGTCATAAATTAGAACACTTGCTAAGCAACCGGCCAATTAAGTGAGGACCACTTGTATTTGGTTTGCCAGTCACCTGGCCATGCCCACCCAGTCACATGATCACCAAGCCACACCCACAACTTAAGCCACAACCACAGAACCAGTTGTTACAAAATTTGAATCCCACCCCTGATTATAGGTCAAGAATAATGAAATTGGTTTGTTGAAATAATCAGAACTTCATTTAAAAATAATCTTTGATTGGAAGATGACACTGAAGCTGAATTCTGTCAAAGTAAAAATAGTCACTCTCTAGACCAAGGGTGGGCAAACTACGGCCCGCGGGCCACATCCGGCCCGTTGGTCTGTCCAATGCGGCCCGCCCCTGAAAAAAAATCGCTGCCATTGGTCTGTCCAATCCGGCCCGCCCCTGAAAAAAAACCGCTGGGCGTGGCTTATTGCCCTGTGCCGCGTGGCCCCCAAAGCTGCAAAACAGTGCGGAGCGATCTAGGGGTAGGAAAGAAAAGAAATTTGCAAAGGCCTCGGCTGGGAGTTCGAAATCACCTTCGAGTGCGACCTCTTCGAAGGTGAGTCCCCGCCGATCCCCCTTTTTTTTCCGGGGCTTCCAGGCTTAAACTTTGCAAAGGCAAAGCTTGTAGGCTGGAGCGTCTTCCCGCCAAGGAGCGGGAAGGGTTCCACCCGGCGGGCGGGGCGGGCTGCTTGGAGCCACCTAAAGCTAGGCCGCTGCTGGTAGAGCCTTGCCCTGCCTTGGTGCCCCATTTCCCGGCTCAGCGGTCCTGCTCGGGCGGCACTTTAAAAGCCTGCTTCCAGCACCCGAGCAACTTCCCAGCAACTTTCAGCTTCGTTTTAACTCGCGGGCGCTCGCGCCTGGCCCCGAGACGCACGGCGGAGGGGAAGCCCGGCGGGCAGGCGGGTTGCTTGGAGGATGCGACCCGGCGGCGCTCCAGGCTTCCCCTCCGCCGTGCGGCTTGGGGCGAGGAGCGAGCGCCCGCGAGTTAAAACGATGCCGAAAGTTGCTGGGAAGTTGCTCGGTTTTCCGGGGCTTCCAGGGCTTTGCAAAGGCAAAGTTTGCAGGCTGGAGCGTCTTCCCGCCGAGGAGCGGGAAGGGTTCCGCCCGGTGGGCGGGGCGGGCTGCTTGGAGCGGGCTGCCGTGCGGCTCGGGGCGAGCGCCCGCGAGTTAAAACAAAGCCAAAAGTTGCTGGGAAGTTGCTCGGATTTCCGGGGCTTCCAGGCTTAAACTTTGCTCGGGCGGCACTTTAAAAGCCTGCTCCCAGCACCCGAGCAACTTCCCAGCAACTTTCAGCTTCCTTTTAACTCGCGGGCGCTCGTGCCTGGCCCCGAGCCGCATGGCAGAGAGGAAGCCCGGCGGGCGGGCGGGCTGCTTGGAGGAGGCAACCCGGTGGTGCTCCGGCAGCAGCAACAGGCAGTTTCGCCCGGGCTCCGCTCAGGTGTCCGGCTGGGGCTGTCAGGAGTTGCTACCGCCGGCGCAGCTCCGTGCGGCTGCAGTCCCGCGTTGCCTTGGGAAGGAAAAGGCAAAACCAGGAGCCGCTGAGCCTGAGCCTCCAGTGCCGCTGCTCCCATTGCAAAGCACCGCCGCGGCTCTTCCTTTTTGCCTTTCCCTTCCCGAGGCAACACGGTACTGGAGCTGCGCGGAGCCGCGCCGGCGGTAGCAACTCCTGACTCAGGGGGCTTCCGAGGGGAGGGGAAGGAGGAGAAGAGGGGGGGAAGGGTGGGGGGGCGATTCCCAAAAAATCTTGTGCTGATCCGGCCCGTCTGTCAAATTTTAAAAGTCAATGCGGCCCCCGAGCCAAAAAGTTTGCCCACCCCTGCTCTAGGCAGTGTAAAAGTTGTCATTTTGAAGGCACACAGAACTGTATCCACATAGGAGTAAACTTTGGTTCAGCATTGTGAATAAATTGTAACCATTCTGTGTTAATCATCTTGGTCAAATGTTGAGATAATTCTTGCTGATTATTTGCCAAATGTATAATTTTACAATTATTATCACCATTGGTATTTACAATTGAATGGTGTTGCTTTGAAAAATAAATATAAATGAATCAAAATACTAATAAAATTGACATGTTTCAGAAGGCTCAGAGCAATGGCCCTGAAAAACAAGAAAAAGAAGGAGTGATCCAAAACTTTAAGCGGACCCTATCAAAGAAAGAAAAAAAAGAAAAAAAGAGGCGAGAAAAAGAAGCACAGCAACAAACTTTAGACAATCATGGGCCATTTCATGGAGATGATACGTGAGTCTCAAATCACAAAATTACAAGAATTATTAAAAGAGGTCTTTTTAAAATTACTTTACTGTTTGGTTCTTACCACATAACTTTATTTGTAAAAAAATATTTATGTGCAGAACAGCACTTCCATTCATAAATATACGTGCCAAATATACTTGACAAGAATCCAAATTTTGATCACATGATCATGGGGATGCTGCAACAGTTGTAAATGTGAAGAACAGTTGTAAATGTGAAGAATAATTCACTTTTTTCAGTGCTGTTGTTACTTCAAATGGTCACTAAACAAATGGTTGTTAGTTGAGGACTACCCATACTTTTTATACTTTTAATAGTAACCAGAAATTAAGAATTATTAGTGCCCTTTTTTGTAATAAGTTTTCAAATATGTGCTCTTCATATGCAAAAAGCCATGCATGTTTGCTCATCCCTCAATTGTCAGATGGTGCTCCATTCAAAATCCAAGAAAGACACTCTTAGACTCCATTGTTATAGAGAAAAGAAACTTTTACTGGAAATCAAGTGGTAGCATCAAAAGAATTCTAGATCTGAGAATTTACGCGTGGAAAACATATACAAAGTTATGGCAACATTCCCACCCACAATAGTTCAAACGGTCCGTCCAATCGAAGATGTGTATAATGTCAGGTGGTGATGCAGGCATCTGGGTGTTGACCGTGGCCTAGTTTGATAAAGAGCTGCAGTTGTGCAGTAAGCAAGCAAATAAGCATAAACAATAAAATTTTCCCCAAGTTATACAGTTCATTCTCTAAAGCCTTCAGCACACTTCCCACCCCACAAAGCCCAAATGATTTACCCTCCCCCCATTACTATGGCAGCCAAAAAGATAACAAAAGAAAGGAGTCTTGAAGGCTAACATTTATTCTTGGAATTACTTTAAGCAAACTTTTTGGGGAAAATGTAAAGAAAGCTTCCTCATCACTTAGTGACCATTTTATACCACTAGGATCCTAGAACTATTTGTCACCTAAAAATTATGAGAATGTTCAAAAAACTGGTTGATGAGATGATAAGCTGGGTTGGGTTTCAGATAAATGGTTTTGTCCATTAATGACTACAATAAATTAACTGTTTATCTGGTCAAGTACCTTTAAGTAACAGAGGTACATACCTCTGTTGGCTTCACATTAATATGTATAAAACTTATGTATAGAAAGTATATGTTTTATATTTTTAAAAAAGGAAAAGTACTATAAGCTTGCATATTCTGAATAATTCTTGAAATTTCTTTCGGCAGTGAAAACTCTCGTCTTGCAGCAGAAGTCTACAAAGATATGCCTGAGACCAGTTTCACTCGAACAATATCCAACCCAGAAGTGGTAATGAAACGGCGGAGACAACAGAAGCTAGAAAAAAGAATGCAAGAATTTCGGAGTTCTGATGGCAGGCCAGATTCAGGTGGAAGTTTAGATTAAAACCAAGGAATTTATTTGATGTTTGAAGGTTGGATGTTTAGCAAGAGTGTACAAAACTAGACATTTTCCTTGACAAGTAAATCTTTCTTCAATCAGAGTACAATATTCCTAAAAGGCTATCTTTTGAAAATACTCTTAGAAAATTAGAGGTTTATAATTACATTTGTTATAATTGTTATTGAAAGCATGGTGTTTTTCAGAAAAAGTAATTGTATTTTGAGAAAGATCTTTCATTTTGAAATTATTATTGGGAATTCCATGAAATTTATGAAAGAAATCAAATCATATATTGGTACGTATAACTTGAATTAATAATTTATTTTTTAGGTGGAACACTAAGAATTTATGCAGATAGTTTGAAACCAAATATACCATACAAGACAATCCTACTATCTACTACAGATACTGCAGATTTTGCAGTTATTGAGGCCCTGGAGAAGTACAGCCTAGAAAAGGAAAACCCCAAGGAATATTGTATTGCTCGTGTGAGTAAATTAATGAAAAAATAATGTCAAACTAATTAACTTTCCTGAACATTTGTTGTCTTTCAATGCTATCTCATTTGATTTTTATATCTGCTATTTTACATTATTATTGACAAGAGAACACTTATTTCTTAGCCAGTACCAGTGTTAACACAGTAAATGTTTTGTCTCTCTGATTTCATTTGGCTATTAGTAGTCAAGTAGTAATTTAAAATAAGAGTTATTCTGGACTGGTTAAATTAGTGAAATGATTTGTTTTTTCTTGCTTTAATTTATGACTCTCAGAGCAGCTTTAGTAAAGCAATACAATGGAATAAACATAAAAATAAATAAGCTCTTTTCAAGATAATTATTTTGAAATAACCTTTAAACTTTTTGCTGGATCCATCTTCGATTTGTGTTATAGAGGAAATAGCTCTATAGACATTAAGGAGTTGTACAAACACATTTATAGCTAACAAAAAAGTAATTCCTTTGCTTTCTCCATCTTTGTACCTCTTTCACCCTCTCACAATCTTCCTCCGATGACCCCAAATCTATGAATTTTGCTTTAAGCATAAGATATATAGGTAGGAAGAAGGACCTTACTATTCTGTTTTACTCAGTAAAAAGATGCAGAGTGCCCTGACCCAGTATTACTAGAAAGAGCTAGTCCTCAAGTCTCTACTGATAGGAGAGGCAAAGCTAAAAGAACCAAAGACACAGTGTTCATACTTCAGTCATATTATAACTGTTCTACCTTTTTTACTTTGTAATACTGAAACTCAGAAGTAAAAGCTCTGCTTAAAACGTTGTCCTTGAGTTAAACTGAAGTATAAGCAGGGTGTAGATTGAAGCATGTTATTATTACAAATAATATGGAAATTTTCTATCTTACTTATACCCGGCTTTTCTTTAGGTCATGCTTCCTCCTGGTGCTCAACATTCTGATGATAGTGCTGCTAAAGAATCTATCCTTGATGATGATGAGTGTCCACTTCAAATATTTAGGGAATGGCCAAGTGATAAAGGTAACTTTAGTTTTTTAAAGTATGTAACACAACTTAGTGACTATTTTGACACACTACCATTGGTGAGTTGTAAACAAATCCAGAGAGGGTCTGAGATTTTTGCCCAGACTTTTGAATAAATAACAAAAGACTTTCTTGAAGCACCTGAATATGAATTGAGATGTTGTAAGTTCCTCAGTGGCTGAACTATCAAACAGTCCAAAGTGTTTGTATGGCCTAAAAAAAAGTAGGACTTACATAGTGAAGTTTGTGTAGGCCCATTGCCTAGCACTAAATAAACATTGGTAGTACATCTGAATGGAAGTGGATTTTGTAATGAAGCTGCATGTGATAGAGAATTTTAATTTTGTAACTTTGTAATAGGACAATAAGATTGCCATTGACCATTTAGTGTAATTAATTTATGCTTCTATATTTTTAGGTCACATTCAAATGATCTATTTGTGCTTCTGTATTTTAGGAATATTAGTCTTTCAGTTAAAAAGACGCCCACTTGATTATGTCCCAAAGAAGCTGAAGAAGCAAGTTGATGTAAAACTATTAAAAGGAAAGGAAAGAATTGATAGGTCTGGTTATGGCTCTTCTCTTCCACCTGAGAAACTACCTTACCTGGTTGAACTAAGTCCAGGTAAGAATTATGTTATTAAAATGTTATTTGTGTTTGGAGTGATTGGCTTTCAGAATTACTCTTGACAATTTTTGAGACTTCCAGTCTGGAATATATGTACGCAATTTGCACACCTTTATAGAAAAGAAGAGAAATAGAGGATATTCTTTGTGTTTTTCTGGGTTATCCAGAAAAAGCCATTGGAGCTTTTTTGCATGTTAAATATTTTAGATAAACTATATCTACACAGAACCAGAATAGGAGTTGTTATACATATTCGGTGTATAATCTTTGTGTTTCTGAAGTGTAGCAATAGTAAAATAATTTCCTTAAAGTCTAACTACGTTAGCATAAATCTGGGGTCTGTCTTAAAATAATCAAAGGAGTGTTACACAAGGAAAAGGTCACTACCTTAAGGACCATAACATTAAAGTCTTTTCATATATTGATAGAAATGTTCTTGATTAGTTGAGAATGTAGAGTACCACACGATATGCCTTTAAAGATAAATGTATTAAATAAAAAACTCCTTTGAAAGAGAACCACTTCACTTTGACTATAGCTGACAGAGAAGAACATATCAGGAATGGTATAATGTAGGAAATCCATTCCACTGGAGCTGCCCAAATATTGCTTTGCTTTCCTTTCTGCCTCCTTGCCTTGCAGAGTGAGTTCTCCCTCCCTCCTCCTATCTCTTCCCCTGACAAAGATATTTTTCTTACTTGCTCACCATCTTTTTCATGCCTTGCCTGGAAAAAGAGACCATTGAAGTGGAAGAGCATCTACTGCCTCCTTCCCTTTTTCTCAGACAGCCTTTGCCTCCAGCAGGCCTTCCCTGGCTAAACTTTATTTTCCTGCTGCTGCTTTGTGGAGGATTTGTCTCCTCAGAAGGAACGCCTGCCACACAGCATGAGATTAGGGGAGGGTCATCTAGAGGGCAGGGTGCAAGAGGCCTCAAGGTGCTAATTGCTTGATCTAGACAACGAAACTGCTGTTGCCGGGAGATCCACTGAGTTGGACTAAAGTGCAGTGCAGCTAGGCTGCAGTTCTTTCTGGAGGGCATCCCATGATCCAGTGAGTCCATGCCTTGCTAGGCAGCATCTTTAGTGCTTACAAAATGAGTTTGTGGGCCAAAAACGATTTGGAGGACAGAAGGCATGACTCACAGAACTACATGCGTGCATTTACAGTTTTATGCTCTAGCTCAGGGGTCCCCAACCACCGGGCCGCGGACCGGTACCGGTCCGTGGATCACTTTGTACCGGGCCGCAAATAAAAAAAAGTAAAAAAAAAATGGCGGCTTTCTTCGCCTTCGGTGAATCCTGCTGGGATCAGGGATCAAGGACACAAATGAAAGAAGGGGAGGGAGGAAGCAACCAAAGCCTGTCCTGCTCTCTGGCTCAGCGGCTTCGGTTTCCTCCCGCCTCGTTCCTCTCTCAGTCGCTCTCTCGCTCCTCCACCAGCCCAGGAAGAAACTGCTTCAAAGAAGCCGGCAGGGTGGCTTTTCCTGTCGGCGTAGCTCCTCCGAAGCGCCCGTTCACCCCCACCCCGCCGCCCTCGGTTCAATCCAGTGCTCCGTTCTGCCTGCCTGCCTGCCTGCCTTCGTTTCTGGTTGTTTGGGAGCAGCTTCGGCTGAGAATAATAACTATTCGCCTCTTTTTATCAGCCGAAGCTGCTCCCAAACAACCAGAAA
>NW_020719977.1:2073-12261 GCF_900518725.1 Notechis scutatus | reverse complement strand
TATGTGGGAGGAGGAAGACTATAGAGTTCCAGGCAAATATCTCAACATCACCACCCCTCCTCTCCTCTCCTCTTTCCCCCATCCCACCTAACTGCTGTTTGATTGGCAGCTGCTGGGTCATCCTGATAAGAGGGAAGGAAGCAGTACAGGTGTTCGTAATCTGCTCCGGCAATCTGTGCTTTCCCACACCACACTGAGAGATCATAACATGAGCTATCAACCTAAATAGTTAATTAATAATCTTATTCCTATAATGCACATGACACCAAAACTACTTTGATGGCACATAAAAATAGTTGACAGCCAAAGCTCAGGAGAGTCTTTCAGTCTTGTCTAGGTAATATAAAAAATATTCTTCTTTTAAAAAAATATTTTTATTAAACATTTACTAATAATTTATAACAATCAATTCTTTCAACAACATTACAACATCAACATTCCTATTCATATATTAGTTACTATGTTACTTTTGTATCTATTATTTAGCCAAGTATACCAGGCGTCCCAGATCAAATAGTACTCCGAATCATCTTTATCTTTTAACTCGAAAGTCAGCATGTCCATCTCTGCGCAGTCCAAAATCTTTCTTATCACAGTCTCCTCAGATGGTATATTATCCTGTTTCCAGTACTGTGCATACACAATTCTGGCAGCTGTTGTTATATGTAGAATAATATATTTGTCAGTCTTAGTATAAACTCCCATTATTATTCCCAATAGAAACAATTCCAGTCTAAATGCATTTTTTTGTTTTGTTATTTCCTCTATCCACCTTTTAATCCTATTCCAATATTTTTTAGCTTCAGGGCATGTCCACCACATGTGGAAATAAGTGCCTTGTTTATTTTTGCATTTCCAACATTCTGGTTTTCTAGTTGGAAATCTTTGCCAATCTAGCAGGGGGTAGGTGCCACCTATAAAACATTTTATATATTTTTTCTTTATACGCTGCTGATAATGTTAATTTATAATTTTCCTCCCACATTTTCTCCCAATATTCTAATTTAATGTTGTATCCCAAATTTTTAACCCAAACTATCAGTTTCTTTTACAGTTTCTTCCTCCATTTTAAAATTCAAGAGTAGGTTATATATTTTGGATATCATCTTCTCTTCCGGTCCCTGAATTATTTTATCTAATTGTTGCTGATCTTTATAAAATCCATATTCTTCTTTGTCTTTTTTGTATCTTGTCTGGATTTGTAGGTAGGCCACCAATCAATAAACAACCTTGTTGTTTTAGTTCTTATGCTGTTTTCAGCCTTCCTTGTGGGTCGATCAATTCCTTATATTTTCTCATTTTGTTTAAGTCCATTGCATTGGGGTATATTATTGCTTCCATCGTTGACAGCCAGATTGGTATTTTGGTGTAATGATTTTTTCCCCCACACCTGAATAAGTGCATCTCTGATCTGATGACTTTGGAAATAAGAATGACTTTTGCTTTTCCCTTCCCATAAAAATCCATGCCACCCTCGTTGCAGGTCATATCCCTCTATTAATAATATTATTTTATTCTCCAAGTAATCCAGGTTAATACTCTAAAACATTTATTACTGTTCTTGTATTATTTTTGATCTGCCTGTTTGGTAAAAATCCATTTTGATCTGGATGTATAGTTTCGTTTAGGAGTTTTTTCAACCTTTCTGCAATAATAATAGTAAATATTTTGTAGTCAATGTTTAACAATGATATAGGTCTGTAGTTTTTTTGTTGTTTTTTTTTTGGAACAAATTTTATTAATTTTAAAGACAAACAAACCATCATTAACCATTGAATACATAAAACCTCTTTCCATTATTAATTTTACAAGTCAAATAAAATATTATTTTATACAACATAATTCTGTTTTACACCATTTCCATATGGACATATAAATATCTCCTAGCAAATTTCTCATTATTTCTCTTTTCGTATTCAATTTCATTATTATTATTGTTATTTTCTATATTTATCCAATTTATAATCATCATCTACATTTCTCTCTGACTTGATTACCATTATTCTCATCGAACATTCCTCCGAGGTTTTATTAATTCTCAAACAAACATGAACACACAAAACACAAAAATATAAAACTTCTTTTAAGAAAGTAGTTTGGCCCCAGATTACCTCTCTTTGTATGGACTCAATTAAATTCGTGCTCATCTTATATACCATTACCTATCTTATTTACCATTCTATATCTTCTATATAACTTCTCCCCGCTTTTCATTCTTCTTAATTCTATTTTATTTAATTCATTTTAATTTAAATCATTGTATTTGTATTTTTTGTCCATTCTTTCCAAATTATCCATTTATCTCATTCCCTACAATAAAAAAAAAGGATTTCTCCTGAAATCACTGATCAGAGTATGATGCCTTTCTATCCTCTCCCTAAATTAATATTTAAAATAACACCTAGTACCCAATCTGATTCTGCTTAGTACATTCTACCTGCTAACTTTTAAAAAGAGAAAAAAATAATAAGTCCAAAATAATTAATATAATTAGATAATAAATCTAAATGTTAAATCTTATAACATTCCAATTATCTATTTCAAAAAACAAATGCTAGAATAATAAGTTTATAGTAAAATCAACACAATAGTCAATTAAACTCTTTAATTAAACTTAATATTTTAAACATTCCTTTTAATATTTTATTAAATTTTAAAGTCTATCATTACTAAACATTTCAATATTTTAATCTTTTATTAATTCTTATAACATTCTAATTTTCTATTTCTAATACAAATACTACAATACCATCTTATGTACCTTGCAGAATCTTCTTTTTTTAAAGAAATTATACATCACCCTTTATCCCTGAAAAAAATTCCTTTTCCCCCATCTTGTTTCATACCTTTGTGGCTTTTTCCCCCCTTTTCCCTTCCTTTCTTATCCCACCTGGCCTTTTTACCTCCCCCTCTAATAACCTCCGCCTTTTTAGCTTCCCCTCTCTGTTGTATTCCTTTTTTCTTTTGCTTAGTAATATTGTGTTGATTTTGCATCTTATTTTTCTCTTTCTTGAGTGTTTTTTTAAGTCTTAAGTCCTTCATTTTCCTTCCTCTCTTTCTCCTTTCTCTCTTAATTAAATTTTTAGATTCATTGAAGATGGCGTCTCCTTCTTGTTGTTCTTCTTCTTCTTCTTCTATTTCCTCCATCTGTTGTTGTGTTTGCTGATAAATAGCAAGCGCCATTTCTAAAAAAAGAAAGGCTTCCTTCACAGCGTCCTTGCTTTCTTTCTTTATTTTGCCATATTCCTTAAGTTCATCAACAGGTAAAGCCATTGTAAATCTTTTCTTTGTTCTTTTTCTTAAAGCAACCAAAATGTTTCAAAAGTTAGAACAATTCCCTAAAGTCCCAGAGACATCAGTCCAAACAAAGCACAAAGTTCTCACTTTCTCTTCCTGGGGTGGTATCAATAAAAAGGAAAAGAAAAAAAGCCCAATCTGTATTTTAGAGCCTTGTTGCAATTAATTTCCAGTCTCAAAATCTTCAAGGCATCTCCTCCAGCAAGATCTTAATATTTTTTTGTCCTCTCCCTTCCCACTTATAACAAGAAGCCAAGTTTTTACCTTTTATAAAAAAAAGACAGGTTTCTCAATGGCCATTTGTTGATTCCATAGGGAAGGAGAGTAAACGTTCCCTTTCAGCACCTCAGTTTTGCCGCTTGAAATTCTCCTCTGGAAACAAAGTATCATTCAAGAAGTCATAGTTTTCAGGATTAGGCGTCTCTTAAAGTCCTGGGTCAGCCAAAAAAACTTTCTCTTAGAAACTTTCTCCCCTCTTCCTCCTGCTCAGTCTTACCCAGCTGCCGGCTTCTTTGTGGCGGCCATTACAGACCGCCTTGAGAAAAGGGGGTTTAGCTGGCTGGGGAGGGGGTCTGCAACTCCCCCAAACCCCTCTCCGGATCCCCCCTATCTTCGGCTGCCTCTGCGGGGCAGCCTTAGCCTCCAGATCCGTCAGGATCGGAGGCACCAAGACGGCTAGCGCCGCAGGGATCGCGCAGGATCACGAATCCCTGCCGCTGGCGAAGCCGACAAACCGGAAGTTCCGATATAGGTCTGTAGTTTTGAATCTGCTGGTGATCTGTGCCCTATTTTGGAATTAGTGTGATATATGCTTCCTCCCATGATTTTGGTAGTTTCACTTCCACCATTGCTTCATTACAGGTGAAACTCAAAAAATTAGAATATCGTGCAAAAGTTCATTTATTTCAGTAATGCAACTTAAAAGGTGAAACTAATATATGAGATAGACTCATTACATGCAAAGCAAGATAGTTCAAGCCGTGATTTGTCATAATTGTGATGATTATAGCTTACAGCTCATGAAAACCCCAAATCCACAATCTCAGAAAATTAGAATATTGTGAAAAGGCTCAATATTTTAGGCTCAAAGTGTCCCACTCTAATCAGCTAATTAAGCCATAACACCTGCAAAGGGTTTCTGAGCCTTTAAATGGTCTCTCAGTCTGGTTCAGTAGGTATCACAATCATGGGAAAGACCGCTGACCTGACAGTTGTACAGAAAACCATCATTGACACACACCATAAGGAGGGAAAGCCTCAAAAGTTAATTGCAAAAGAAGTTGGATGTTCCCAAAGTGCTGTATCAAAGCACATTAATAGAACGTTATGTGGAAGGGAAAAGTGTGGAAGAAAAAGGTGCACAAGCAGCAGGGATGACTGCAGCCTGGAGAGGATTGTCAGGAAAAGGCCATTCAAAAGTGTTCACAAGGAGTGGACTGAGTCTGGAGTCAGTGCATCAAGAGCCACCACACACAGACGGATCCTGGACATGGGCTTCAAATGTCGTATTCCTCTTGTCAAGCCGCTCCTGAACAACAAAAAACGTCAGAAGCGTCTTACTTGGGCTAAAGAAAAACAGAACTGGTCTTTTGCTCAGTGGTCCAAAGTTCTCTTTTCTGATGAGAGCAACTTTTGCATCTCATTTAGAAACCAAGGACCCAGAGTCTGGAGGAAGAAGGGAGAGGCACACACTGCAAGATGCTTGAAGTCCAGTGTGAAGTTTCCACAGTCCGTGTTGATTTGGGGAGCCATGTCATCTGCTGGTGTTGGTCCACTGTGCTTCATTAAGTCCAGGGTCAATGCATCCGTCTACCAGGAGATTTTGGAGCACTTCATGCTTCCTTCCGCAGACAAGCTTTATGGGGATGCTGACTTCATTTTCCAGCAGGACTTGGCACCTGCCCACACTGCCAAAAGCACCAAAACCTGGTTCAATGACCGTACGATTACTGTGCTTGATTGGCCAGCAAACTCACCTGACCCGAACCCCATAGAGAATCTATGGGGCATTGCCAAGAGAAAGATGAGAGACATGAGCCCGAACAATGCAGAAGAGCTGAAGGCTGCTATTGAAGCAACCTGGTCTTCCATAACACCTCAGCAGTGCCACAGGCTGATAGCTTCCATGAGGCAGTAATTGCTGCAAAAGGGGCCCAAACCAAGTACTGAGTACATATGCATGCTTATACTTTTCGGAGGTCCGATACTGTTCTATGTACAATCCTTGTTTTATTGATTGCATGTAATATTCTAATTTTCTGAGATTGTGGATTTGGGGTTTTCATGAGCTGTAAGCCATAATTATCACAATTATGACAAATCATGGTTTGAACTATGTTGCTTTGCCTGTAATGAGTCTATCTCATATATTAGTTTCACTTTTTAAGTTGCATTACTGAAATAAATGAACTTTTGCACGATATTCTAATTTTTCGAGTTTTACCTGTATATACTTCTAGCATTCTTGTTTCCAGTGATTCTTGTAGGGTTTTATATAGCCCTTCTGGGAGTCCATCTGGCCCTGGAGTCTTGTTGTTTTTTTGTTTCTTTTAATCCCATTTGAGTTATTTCACTATTTAACATTTATTTTCTTCTGAAATTTTAGATACATATCTTTCTTTTAAATATTATTGTATATTTTCTTCTGTTATATCTTCCCGTCTATATAGGTCTGCAAAATATTTCCTTGTAATGTCTTTTTTCTTTTCTTTCTGGTGATTTTCATCTATCAGATGTTGTACTGACCTTCTTTCTTTTTCTTTCTTTAATTTGTGCGATAATCATCTACCTGGTTTATTTGCATGTTCGAAATAATTTTGCCTCACCATTCTGATGTTTTGTGCCCATTCTTCTTGCATCAATAGGTTTAATTTTTGTCTAGCCAGAGTCCTTTCTCCTTTTATTTTGTTGTTTTGTGGCTCTCTTTGTAGTATTATTTCCAGATTTTTAAGTTTATCTTGCAATGCAGTTTGTTGTTTTCTTTTTTCTTTGTTTCTTTGTGCCATATATGCTATTGTTAGTCCTCTTATATATGTTTTTGTGGTATCCCATAAGTTTTGAGGTATTGTTTGATGTTTCATATTTTCTCTAAAAAATATATCCAATTCTTTTTTAATCATTTGGCCATATTCTTTCTCTTTCAGGATCTTCTGATTTAACATCCATCTCCTTTTTATTTTCTGACCTTTCCAAGTTACTTTTATCGGATTGTGATCTGTTCATGTGTTTGTCTCTATTTCTATTTCCTCTATGTTTCTTCCTAGTTCCAAATTCGTCCAGATCATATCTATTCTTGACCATGAGTTGTGTGGACAAGAATAGAAAGTATACTGATTTTTATTTATTTATTTATCTCTTTCCATACGTCTCATAAGCCTAATTCTTGTATCATTTCATAGAATATTTTTGGAAGTGTTTTCCTTTTCTTCTTATTTGGGTTATTGCTTGCATTATATTTTTTGGGGTTCACTACTGCATTAAAGTTGCCCACCAAGCATATTCAAAAATATTCTTTCTCCCCAAAAAACCCACCAGACTCAACACTATTGGGTCAAATCCCAGCAATTTTGTTTTTATTTATTTATTAAATTTCTTTGCTGCCCATCTCACCATAAGGTGAGAATAAGAATCTGATTTTTAAAACAAGAGTTATACTTTACTTTCCTGAGGGACAAAGGACATTTTCATGATAATTAATCAAAGGCTTAAGTTCCAAAGATTATGGTAAGATTAATTGACATGAAGACATATCTCAATAGTTGCAGAAATGATTCAGTACTTCAGAATACTTGTCTCCTTGTTAAGCGCTATAAAATGAAATAAACCAAATTCTTTATCTTTACATTCCACCTTTACTCAAGAGCTAAATATGATGTACATAGCACCATCCCACAAAATAACTGTAAAATAGTTTAATCTGAGAGCAGTGACTTCCCCAAGTCATGTAGTGAGCTTGTATTGATTAGTTTCCTCAATTATTTTTCATACAAAAGTTTGAACTGTAGCTTGCTAAATATCAAGGTAGAAGAACCTATTAAGCTTTAGCCCCACTATGAATAATAGCAGACATCTGTGTACTTGTTTGCAATTTGGGGTGGGTGGGTGCATGATGCACCAATACTCTTATTTCTAATCAGTGTGTTTTGCTTTGTTGTACCTCACCCAAAGTCCCATGATTGAGGCAATGGACAATCTTGTAAATAAATATATAATAAGTCTAGCATATTACAACTGATGGTTAGCACCTACTTGAAGTTAGATAAGGTTCAACTAAATTTAAGGGGAGTTGGACCTAGTCCACTGGTGACTACATAGGGATTCTAGTCTGATTCCTCTTTTAATTCCACCCCACCCCCAGTTTCTGCTATTCTTTCTCCCATAAACACAATCTTAATTCTCTACAATTTAGATATTTTAAAGTTCCATTCAACTATCGAGTTATTCCATAAGCTTATCATAACTAAATTCTTTACAAGATTGTAAATTACCATTTAAGATAATAAAACACAAATATCTTTTGAGAAACAGCTAAGTCAGTGCAAACCATTGACTAAAAATCCTTAATCATAAAAGTATATTTAATTTCTGCTGATTTTTAAGAACCACATTTATATTTGTAGCCTGTAATGTTTAAAATGGCTTCTGGCTAAACACAATAATGACTAATATCTTTTGCCATTCCCTTCTAAAAAAAATAACTAGGAGCAATAGTGAATGTATTCTTTATTGTAATGCAGTAAGTTTGAGCTGTAATCCATCATTACATGAATCCTTTATTTAATTTTGTGTGTGTCTACCTTCAGATCAGTTTTTACTCCTGGTTACTGCCTGGACATGTCCCTCACTTTTCTTGGCAAGATTTCAGAAGCAGTTTGCTTCCCAAGGCCTAAGAAAGGGTGACTGCCCTAAATTGCCCAGCTAGCTTTGTACCCAAGGCAGGCCTAGAAACTCAGGTCTCCCAGTTTCTAACCACTATATCAACTGGCTCCCTCATTCCATATTGCAATCTTCATTCATTTTTCATATCGGGTACATATACTTATCTGTATGTATTGGAGGGGTCTTTTTTTTAACAAGTAAAAAGACTAGATTGGATATTGAAAATTCGAATTCATCCATACTTCGATGAGTTATCATTTTAAAAAGAGATAATAGTGATAAACAATTTATTGAGGCAAAGAATTATGGTGATATTCATTAATAATAATAGAAACAGCATAATTTAATATAAGTCTAGACAGAAATAAAGTCTTAATATTAGACAAATTGAACTTACCAAATATTGCCATGTGCATTCCCTCTGGAAAGGGTTCAACCATACTGTTCCCATTCACATGATGTTTACCTGAAAATCAAAGCAATATTACCTTATCAAATAGGAACGTTTGTTTGGCTTATATGGCTCATCTTATATACCTGGGGATCTTCATGTGGGCCCTATTCTCAATTTCCTAAAACAATACCTCTCTATACATAAATGATCACATTATCTGGGCTTCAGCTTCACCCTAAGTTGAGTGGAAGGAACCAGATTTTCAAGATTTTCTAGAGAGCTAATAGGATGGTGGCCTTCTGGATGCTAGTTTTCCACAGGGCAAGGTTTGCTACCAACCTCATGCTTATTCTCGAATATATGTTTCTGTCATGAGTCTCATTCACATTATCAGAGAACTATTACTGAATTTTAAAATTTATATTGCTTCTATTATTCTGTTCAAAGATATTCTGTAATTCTACATTAATTTACTGCATGTAAGTTCCATTTAATTTGGGTCTTACTTTTAAATACAGTTACATAGGACCGATGAATCTCACAATTAAAAAATGAACAAAACGACAAGATAATATTCCCAAAGTAGCAGCAATTAATCAAAAGTTCAAACAAATTGGCCTTAAATTACCACCTGACTTCCGGTTTGTCGGCTTCGAAAGCGGCAGGGATTCGCGAAGCTGCGCGATCCCTGCTGCGCTAGCCGCTTTTGGGGCTCCGATCCGGATGGGTGCGGAGCTAGGCTGCCCTGCAGGGGCAGCTGAAGATAGGGGGGATCCGGAGAGGGGTTTGGGGGTGTTGCAGACCCCCTCCCCGGCCGGCAGAACCCCCTTTTCCCAAGACGGTGCAGCGGCAGTCCGTAATGGCCGCCACAAAGAAGCTGGCAGCCAGGTAAGAAAGAGCAGGAGGAAGTGGAGAAAGTTTTTGAAAGGAGAAAGTTTTTCTTGGTTCCTAGGACTCTAAGACATATTTAACAAAATTCCTGAAAAGTATGACTTTCTGAATGATACCTTCTAGAAGAGGGAAAAAGCGGCAGTTTGATGGTGCTGAAAGGAAAGCTTACCCTCTTTTCCTACGGAATAAATAAGTGGATATTAAGAAACCTATTTTTTTTTAGGTGAAAACTGGCTTTAAGCAATTTCTATTATAGTATTTGTTTTTAATATTTAGATCTATTGTTTAACTATGTATTTAATTATTCTGGATGTAATGTACCAAGCAAAATCGGATTGGGTATTGGGCGTTATTTTAAAGGTTAATTTGATTAATTTAGTGGGGAGATAGAAAGGCATCATACTCTGATTAGTGATTTCAGGAGAAACTTCTTTTTTTTTTATAAGGAACGAGACAAAGGGACAATAAAGAATGGACAAAAGATACAAATATAATGACTCAAATTAAGATGATTAATTAAGATAGAATTAAGAAGAGTGAAATATGTGGAGAAGTTAATATAGAAGACTTAGAATGGTAAATAAAATAAGTAATGATATGTAAGATGAGCATGAATATAATTGAAGTCCATGAAGAGAGAGATACCTGGGTCCAAGTTACTTTCCAAAAAGATTTTTTTATGTTTTGTGTGTTGTGTGTATATGTTTTTTTTGAGGGGGGGGGGGGGA
>NW_020719976.1:332-12262 GCF_900518725.1 Notechis scutatus | reverse complement strand
AACATCAATGTAACAAGAAGTTGCATGCATACATAAATGGATATTTTTTAAATAAAAGTATATAATTTTATTCAGACATGTGATTGTTCTGTCTCTTCTTAAGAACCTCCAGTGATGACAGACCCACAACTTCTGAAGGCAAACTGTTCCACTGGTTAATTGCCCTCACTATTTCCCAAAGCACCAGGAGGGAAGACAAGAAACAATGTAGGGAAGCTTATGAAAGAGAGAAGCATCCTGGAACTAAGGAAAAATTTCCTAATAGTGAGAGCAATTAACCAGTGGAATGTCTTGCCTTCAGAAGTTGTGGGTGCTCCATCACTGGAGGCTTACAAGAAGAGACTGGACAGCCACTTGTTTGGAATAGTATAGGGTCCATTGCTTGAGCAGTGAGTTGGACTA
The DNA here is from genome assembly GCF_900518725.1 of Notechis scutatus. The sequence goes on along the minus strand of NW_020719976.1, from coordinate 11,860 downwards.
GAAGACCTCCAAGATCCCTTCCAGCTTCTATTCTATTCTATTCTATTCTATTCTATTCTATTCTAGTCTAGTCTACTCTACTCTACTCTACTCTATTTCTAAATATCTGATCCTTACAGGAATAGAGGCTCTTCTTCTTAAATGGGACACTTATGAAACATCTTTTTCCTTTTATGATGGTTCTACTTTAATAATTGAACAGATTTTGTTTTTTGTTTTATAAATATTTTTATTTTCTTTTTTTCTTTTTACAAAGCTCAGTCATCTTTGAAAGTACATATGGTTCTTCTTAATAATAAATAGTGGTAAATACAATTAGTAATAAATGCAAATAAGCAAATAAACAAAATGCTATCAATATTCTACTATATGTGATTTTACTACATGTTAATGCTATTATGATTTAATGCATATATAAATATGTATACAACTCTGATTCTAATTATTCTATATGTATAAATATATATCCATAAATATATAAATAAATACAGTGTATGTATGTATGTATGTATGTATGTATGTATGTATGTTATTCAGCTTTGTTCGAGTATTTTCCCACATCATTATAGTTGTGCTTTTAAAGTCGTAGCAACGTTTCAGCAGAATCTCATCTGCCATCATCAGGCTTCTGTATTGTGTTCATCTGTGAGTCAGACTTTTACAGTTGTTTCAGTTTTAAATTTGGGGCTAGCCTACTGCTGTGCCAGAATGTTTTTTTCTTCATCCTGATTGGTTGGGAGTCTTGGTCTGCGTTTATTGGTCTTGGAGTTTGCTGTGTTCTGCTTGATTGGTGTTTCTAATATCTTCTGTCTGTTTTGTGGTTTTTTTTGTCTTGGTTGGCTGGCAACATTGTGTTCCTGTATTGGAGGCTTTTAGTGCAGCTTGGCTCCGAGTAAATGGACTGCTATCATTTGTTAGGAAGCTAGGTTTCATCTGGGTGCCTGGTTGGGGTGTGTTTGAGCTGGAGGTATCAGGGGGGATCTGTTTGTGCCCAGGTGTTTGCCTGGCTTGTGGTGTGGAGATTTGTTTGTTTGTGAGTGCAGGCTTCCAAATGATTGACAGTCTGGTGGAATCATCTCTTCTATTCATGCTTTCTGGTCTTTTTTCAATCTCTATGGCTTCTCTGATGATTCTGTGGCTGGGGTTTTCTATAGTGGCTAGGGTTTTGGTGCCATTGAAGTTGATGCTATGACCTGTGGCTTCCATGTGTTGAACTAGTGAGGAAGTGTGTTCCAGCTTTTTGACTGCATTTCTGTGTTCATCCAGGCGGGTACTTATTCTTCTATTGGTCTGTCCAATGTATGTGGCCGGGCATGATGCACAGGGGACTTCGTATATGCCTTGGTTTTCCAGGTCAATTTTATCTTTGGGGTTTCTAAGGATGGCTGCTATTTTTCTATCTGTTTTGAAGGCAGTCTTGATGTGATGCCTGTGTAGTATCTTACTGATTTTGTCTGTAGTACCTCTTATGTAGGGCAGGACAGCTTTTCCATAGGTCTGTTCATCTTCTAGGTCTCCATTATGTCTCAGTGTGTTTTTGTGGATCAAACCGGTGATTTTGCTTTTGTGGAAGCCGTTGGCTGTCAGTACTTTAGTCAGGGTGCATAGTTCAGTCTTTATGTGTGTCTTGTCTGCCAGGCGTTTGGTTCTGGCGATTAGTGTTTTGGCCACGGAGTTTATCTGTGCTGGGTGGTGATGGGATTGGGCGTTGAGGTAGAGGTTGGTGTGTGTTTTCTTCTGGTATATGGTGTGTCCTAGTATGCCATCTGTTTTTTTGTAGATTAGTACATCTAGGAATGGTAATTGTTTGTATGTTTCTGTTTCCATGGTGAACTTGATTTTGGGGGGTGTGCTGTTTGTGCTATATATGTGTGCTATATATATGTGTGTGTATAAATATATCGTCCAATTTCAAAAACTATAAATACAAATTTGTTAAATAATTCCTGCTATTGTCTATATTTCACATTTCAATAATTGAGTGATTTTGAATCTCATCTTCTCAGTTTTGGTTTTGGATTAGTTTTATACAAAACAAGAGTCTGTAAGGATTGAGGAGATAAGTAAGTTAAAATTGAAAACAGTAGTTTGTTGTTATTATTGTTGATAATAATAATAATATGAACATTTTTACAGTGATTTGTTTTTTGAAGAATTATATCTCTTACGCTATATTTTTGCCATTCAACTGATCAACAATAATGCAAGGATCCAGCACAATCTCACACTTGGCTACAACATCCATGACAACTATTTGAACACACTTGGCACCTCAGATGCCTTATTGGATATGCTTTCTGCTGGAGAAGCCAATGTTCCCAACTACAGCTGTGGAAGGAAGGATAACCTTTTGGCTCTTCTTGATGGAGCTAAAATGGACATCTCCGTGGAGATGTCAACATTAGCCGATGCCTACAAAATCCCACAGGTTTGTGTAGGCAATAATCTGGTAAAGTGAGAATGGTAGTAGTAGGAGTAATAGAACCAACCATAACTTGCTTATGGATTTCAAGAGCAGTCTTTCAGCATAGCCACTTTAGGTGTCAGGGCTAGGAATTGGAATCCAGAGTGGGGAGTGGGTAAAGGATCAATGGTGACAACAATTAACCAGTAGAATATCTTGCCTTCAGAAATTGTGCCTGATCTCTGGAGGCTTTGAAGAAGAGACTGAACAGCCACTTGTCTGAAATGGTATAGAGTCTCCTGCTTGAGCATCGACTGGAAGACCTCCAAGGTCCCTTCTAGATCTGTTATTCTATTTTCTATGTTTATTATTTGAGGCTCAGTGTCTTTGAGTGTGGGGATGCGGTGGCTCAGTGGGTAAGCTGTTGTGCTTGTCGATCAAAAATGTTGGCAGGTTGGCAGTTGGAATCCCTAGCACTGCATAACGGAATGAGCTCCCTTTATTTGTCCCAGCTTCTGCCAACCTAACAGTTTGAAAGCATGTAAAAATGCAAGTAGGAAAATAGGGACCACTTTGGCGGGAAGGGAAAGCATTCGATGCACCTCCAGCATTTAGTCATGCCAGCCACATGACCAGAGACACCTTTGGACAGCACTGGCTCTTTGGCTTTGTAATGGAGGTGAGCACCACTCCCTAGAGCCAGAAATGACTAGCACGTATGTGCGAGGGGAACCTTTAATTTTATCTTATCTTTGAGTGCACAGAATAACAGAATAATGTAGTTGGAAGGGACCTTAGAGGTCGTCTGGTCCAAAACCTTCCTCAAGCAGGAAATCCTATACCATTTCAGACAAATGGCTGGTCAAACTCTTAAAACTGTAGCTAAGACTATACCTAAGATCAGCAATCTTTTGGAATATTGAAACAACATATATGCTATGTGGCAAAAATTAAAATGTATATGTAATATTGAAACAAACAGTTCAGTTGACATCTGCAAGTGTGTGTGTGTGTGTGTGTGTGTGTGTGTGTGTGTGTATTTGCAGTAAAGAGTACGGATGAGGCAGAATTATGATTTGCATGCTTCATTTTTATTTCTTATGTGATTTGTTTCTTTTGTTCTATTTTACATTGAAAATTGTTTTTTTTCTGATTTCCGGTGGCAGGACAGGGACGTGCAGAGGTGGAGAAGACTGCTGTGGTTTTCTATTACCTTCTCTAGCGTCTGGAGCGATCCCCAGGGGATACACAAACCCCGGAGAGGTTCGTGTCAGTATAGGAGAATCTCGAGTTACAGGGTGGGGGTAGGCAACCCCCTGGTAACGAAGAGAAGAGCTCCTGAGCCCAGCGTGGAAGAGCTAGCTGCCAGTTTATGGCGGCTCCAAAGTCCGGTCTGCCACTGAGGTGACTAAGCAAGATAGTGACAGCCTGCAAGATCGGAGCAGGGAAAGGTGTTGAAAGAGCTTAATACAATATTGAAGATCGAAGATTGAAGAATGACAGTGGGGTGAGAGATTTATCTTCCTGGTTGTGAGTAGCACTTTGTGGAAGCAGGAGAGAAAAGCGGCCAGAAAAGCAGCTTGAAAAGCGGAAGTGTGACAATCACGAGCAGAAAGGCTCGTTAGAACAAAAGTGTGGATTACAGCTTTTGAAAGGGAAACTCCTGGGGAGAGAGGAAGAACATCAGAAACCAGGAGATTGGAGACTTGAATTTGTGAGTGATTTGGCATTTGGGATTAACTTTTTGACAATATTTGAGAGGAAGGAGGTGACAGAGGAGGAAAAATTGCGGCACTGAAAGTGACTTATTAATTCTCTGAATTGAGTTCAATAGGATTATTGGCTTTATTTAATACAGCTGGGAGGACAGATTGTTAAGTGACCAAGAAGAGATGACTATTGGATTTTGGAGGGAATAATAGGTGAAGGAGATTTGCACATTGAACTCAAAACCGGGAAGGGGAAAGAAGGAAGAGGAAGAAGGAAGAAGAGACCAACAGAAGGCTGGGAAGGATTGACTTCTTATTGCGATTAATCAGCACATTATACCATTTGCTCCCCGGAGTGCTGGGAAGAAACTCAAAACTTAAACCTTTAGCTTGAAGACTGACTATAAAGTTTATTTTATATTTTTTCTCTTATCACATTTCTTTATTTGTAGGAATTTCTATTTGGTAATACTTTAATATTACCATTTGGGCACTATTTTTACAATTTGAACCTCTAGCCCCTTGCTTATTGACTGCCTCAAATCAAGGTAAACTTTTCCCTCTTCTCTTCCCCTATTGTTCCAGTCTTTCTCCTTCCTATCTTAACCCCTTAAAAAGCCTGATAAATTTACCTACTCAAAAGGAGGGGGGGGAAAAAGGTATATTGTCCTTATAGATTTCAGTGACAATTGATTTGATTGTCTTAAATAGTAACAACAAAGAGTGAAAAATAGTGTTGATTTAGATTATTTAGAATACTTAAGATTAATTCTTAAAGAAGTAACTGGGTTGGATTTGATGTATTATTGATGATTAATATTGATATTCAGTATATAAATTAATTATAAAGATTATTATATTATTAGATAACATTTTATAATATAGGTGTACAGACTGCCTATCTATATATTTGATTGAAGTATTAGAATAGAATTTTTATTTTAGGGTTAAACACTGAATGGTGATCTGGGACAATATATCCAATATAGTGCAACAACAAAAACAAATATTAAGAGAGATGACCTCCACGACAACTATGGCTTTGAAATCGGGAAAGAAGACCACCCCGACCCTAACAACTACTTTAACTTCTGCTTCACCAACAATCCAAAAAACCATTGAAGAATCTCTAATAGGGGAAAAACAGTCCAATGTCTCTAACGTTAATATACAAGCTACCCTACTATCCTTGCAAGAAGCAATATCCAAGATGCAAGAAATAATGATTAAGAATCACATAGAAACCAGAGCGGATATTAGCGAATTAAAAGATGAGATGGGAAAGCTTAAAGTGGAAATGAAAGCAGATTTACTTAAGGTGGAGGATAAGATAGGGTCCTTGCAACAGGCTATGGAGAAAAACGAAGTTAAGATAAGAGAAATAGAGAGTAGGACAGAACGGATGGAGACAAACTTTGAAAGGATAGAGGAGGAATTTAGAAATGTAACTAGAGAAACCGAAGACTCCCTCGTCCACCTCGAAATGGATAAAGCAGCGGCATATTTAAGGTTTCAAAATGTGGTAGAAGCGAAAAATGAAGAACTAGAACAATTAATGGCAGAACTATTGGCTGAATGGTTAGGGAAAGAAAAAGATGATCTAATCAAAGAATTTGATGAGGTGTATAGGGTCAGCACAAGTTATGCTAGACGCCATAACTGCCCAAGAGAAATTCATATTCGTTTCACAAGGAGGTGTGTGAGAGACCTAATTCTTAAAAGGTCCAGAGAAGAAACAATAACATATAGAGGTAAAGAGATTACGATCCTAAAACAAATCCCAAGGAAAGTGAGGGTCATAAGACAGGATTATAAATTCTTGGCCAATTATTTAAATAAAAAAGAAATTCCTTTTAAATGGTTAATCCCAGAAGGGATGTTAATAACTTGGAAAGAGAGAAAAATCAAAATAGATTCTATAGAACAGGCCCAAGACTTTCATGATCAGCTAATAGGCACGGATAACCAATACACCAAGGAGGAAACTAAAAGGAAACCACAGGATGATCGTAATCGCCATAGAAACCAAAAAGAAGGACTTCCTCAAAATTTAGGGAACGACAAACCACAACCAGGGAGAGAAGAACCAATCTCACAACAACAGCAAGAAGAAAACCGAATCATCACTAGACAAAAAACTAAACAGACCTAGATAAATGGAGATAGGAAAGAAACTCCTCTCCATTAATATAAATGGTTTAAATTCAACATCTAAAAGGAAAAGGATATTAACTAAATTAATTAGACAAAACGCCGACATAATATGCCTACAAGAAACACACATTAGGAAAAAGGATGAAAGATATTTAATTTGCCCGAAACTTGGAAAACTTTTTACAGCACCAGCAGACAAACATAAAAAGAAAGGAATTGCAATATTTGTGAAAGATGATGTAAAAGCAGAACTAATCTGGTCGGATCCGGAAGGAAGAACTCTGGTTATACAAATTTGGATTAATCATATCACATTTTTATTGGTAGCAATCTACGCGCCAAATGAAGAACAAGGGAAATTTTTTAAAGATCTTCATCAGAGAATAATAGGTTTCGAAAAAAGGAATATCTGCATGATAGGCGATTTCAACTCCATTGCTGATCATCAAAAAGACCATAGTAATGTGAATAAGAACAAGAAAGGGAAAAGAGAATTTTCTATGCCCTGTAAGGACATGATGAAAGAATTAAACTTAATAGACTTATGGAGAAAACTAAACCCAGAAGAGAAACAGTTCACATATTATTCAAATCCACACAAAATCTGGACCAGAATAGATATGGCCTGGATGGATGGGGAATTGGCCAATGAAATAAAAGAAATTAAAATCCTACCAAATGAATGGGCCGACCACAACCCAATACAACTAATTTGGAGAGATAGGAGAAAAACAAAGAAAAGATGGGCACTAAATACTCAGTTAATAAACGAAGAAGAGTACATTAAGAAGCTGAAAGAGGAATTAAATTATTTTCTAAAAGAAAATAATAATGAAGCAACCACGAAACAAAATATTTGGGATACAATGAAGGCAATTATAAGAGGAACAACAATCTCCTATAATGCCATGAGAAATAAAAGAATACATGCCCAACAAAATAAATTCCAACAACAAATTAAAGAATTAGAAATACAACTTCAAAAATCCCCTAAAAACCAGAGAACACAAAATCAGTTAATAACAATTAAACATAAATTGAACTTACTTGAACAAGATAAAATAGAAATTAACTTGAAAAGGTCCAAACAAAATTATTTTGAGCATGCAAATAAACCAGGAAGATGGCTATCCCATAAACTTAAAAAAGTGAAAGAAAAGAGATTGATACACCAACTAATGGATGAGAAAGATGTCTTACAACATGAGATAGAGAAGAAAAAAGATATCATTTACAACTATTTTCAAAGATTATATAAAAAGGAGGAAGTTAATGAAGATAAAATAAGAACTTATTTAGAGGAGACGAATGACAAGGTAATTGGAGAGGAATGGATAGAGTTATTGAATAAAGATATTACATGGTCTGAATTGAAGTCAGCAATGGAGAATCAAAGTAATAACAAATCTCCAGGACCAGATGGGATTCCGGCAGAACTATATAAAGCAATATTGGAACTAGTAGGACCACTGATGCTGGAAGTGTTTAATGAGGTACTTCTGGCAGCCAAGATGCCGGACTCGTGGAGGGGGGCGCTGATTTCGCTAATCCTGAAGGAGGATGCAGATCATAGATACATCAACAACTATAGACCGATTTCACTTTTAAATGCCGATTATAAATTGTTTACTTCTATCATAGCTAATAGAGTAAAACAAGCTTTAAATCCACATATACACGAAGATCAAAATGGATTTCTTCCGTCCCGACAAATAAAGAACAATTTAAGAACTGTTATCGATGTCCTAGAATATTATGAAGCCCACCCGGAGAAACAATCCGCACTCATGTTTTTAGATGCTGAGAAAGCATTTGATAACTTAAATTGGCACTTTTTAATTCAAAAAATTTACAATATGAGTCTTGGCACCAAATTTGAAAACATTATAACAACTATTTACAACACACAACAGGCTAATATACTAATCAATGGCGAACAAACAGATCCAATAAATATAGAAAAAGGTGTCAGACAGGGCTGCCCTCTCTCACCTCTTCTTTTCATTTTTGCCCTAGAATCACTCTTAACACGGGTTAGACAAAACTCTGAAATTAGAGGAGTGAGGGTCAAATCAGAAGAATATAAACTACAAGCGTTTGCTGACGATATGGTTTTCTTTTTGGAGGAACCCATGGAAAAAGGTTATAATCTAATAAAAGAATTAGAACAATTTGGCACAGTGGCAGGATTAAAAATTAATAGAAAAAAGACGAAATTAATGACCAAAAATTTAACAGAAAACCAGAAGGAAGAATTAGAAACAATGATGGGGATACAGGTAACAAAAAGGGTCAAATATTTAGGAATATGGTTAACACCACAAGGTAAATCACTCAAAGAGAACAATTATGATAAACTACTTCAACAAACAAAGAAAGATTTAGAATCCTGGAATAAGTTGCAGCTTTCCTTATTGGGCAGGATTGCCTCGATTAAAATGAATATATTACCAAAATTTCTTTATTTATTCCAGACAATCCCAATTAAGTTGTCAAAAAATTTTTTTGAAGAATTAAATAAGATCACACTTAAATTTATTTGGCAGGGGAAAAAACCCAGGATCAATGTAAAGGCCTTACAAGATGCGAAAAGTAGAGGGGGTCTAGCCCTTCCAAATTGGGAATTATATTATTCGGCAGCTATCTTATTATGGATAAAAGACTGGGTGAACTTACTTAACAAAAGAATTTTAGCATTAGAAGGGCATGACCTCCAGAGAGGGTGGCATGCCTTCTTATGGGAAGTGGGGAAACCCAAGCAGTCTTACTTTCATAGACACCTCATTAGGGACTCATTATTAATTAATTGGAAAAAAATATGCAAAAAACACTATCTAAAAATTCCGATCTGGCTATCAACAATGGAGGCAATGGTACATCCCAATAATTTGGACATAACAAAAATGATTAAATATAAAGATTTATTAGATCCGCAAGGGAAATTAAAAACTCGACAAGAACTACAGGAACAGGGATTTAAAATTGATCAGTGGTTATATATACAAATCCATAGCAGATACAAACAAGATATAAAAGACTTTGGAATTTATAACAAACTGCAGTATTTAGATAAAATTTTACTAGGATCAAACAAAAAGAACATATCCAAATTCTATAAATACTTACTGGAAGTAGAATTAGAACAAGAGATAGTCAAAGGGAACATGATAGCCTGGAGCAGGAATGTCGGAAGAAGTATTACATTATCAGAATGGGAAAAGATTTGGAACAGAAATATTAAGATTACAAAATCGGCAGCATATAAAGAAAATACATACAAAATGTTTTATAGATGGCACTTGCCCCCTTCGAGGTTGGCGAAAATGAACCCAAACACGAGTCCAAAATGCTGGAAATGTAAAAGCATAGAAGGAACCTACTTTCATATGTGGTGGTCTTGCAAAGAAACCCAGAAATATTGGCAAAAAATCAGAAAATGGTTGGAGGAGATAACCAAAGAACAAATCGAATACAAACCAGAGTTCTTCCTACTAGGGATCTCTGATAAACATTTACCCAAAAAGATGAAATATGTAACAATTCATATCCTAACTGCAGCCAGATTAGCGTTTGCCCAGTGTTGGAAATCACCCTATGCACCTACAGAACAAATGGTCATCCAGAAAATATGTGATTGTGCAGAAATGGATAAATTAACTATAGCACTTAAAAACAAAGAGGCTTCAACATTTTACGATAATTGGAACTCTTGGTATAATTGGTTAGTCCAGAGATAAACTGCTTAATGGACAATGGGTAATTTAAGCATAGATATCGATAAGATGTGTGTATTCAAATTAAGGTAGGAGAATTGGATCTTGCAGACTGTCAAAAAGGATATTGTCTGTTTTTAAACGCATCTTTTTTTTTCTTTTTTCTCTTTCTCTTCCTTTGTTTCTTTCTTTCTTTTACATCTCCTCTTCTCTTTTCTTTCCAGTTTGTAAGACCGAGTGTTCTTTTTTTGTTTTTTTCCTTTTGTGTATGTAATGTCAATATGTTTTTAATTGTAAATTTAATAAAATTTATAAAAAAAAAAAAAAAAAAGAAATCAAAACAATTCAAGACATTAGACAGCTCCTGCAACATAGGACTCAATGAAATAAAAAGAAAATGACAGTGTTAAAACTGCAAGTGGAGGGAATGGAACTCCACCACATTGAAGAACTTATGAAAGAGACGGACTCATAGGAGCCACTCTGAAAGGCAACATTTCAAGCGAAGTTCTTGTCATAGAGGTGACTATACCAATGACATGGTCTCCTGGCATGTAATAGTTCCATGGTTTTCTCTCATCCCGGATCTCAAAATTCAGTGGACACTTCATTCCAAGCTTCACAGAGACTCCCTGAGACACCAACGCCATCAGAAGCAGGAAGTCCATAATTTATAGAGCCAAATCAATCCCCTTTCTGTTTCTAAAGAAAAGAGACAAGAAGGATTAGGAGAATTCAAAGCAACCTCACGGGCAAACCAATCTTCACCTGGAAAGAGAGAAAGATGTGTTCTGAAGCACAATCTGCGGCTGTCCCAAAACCTGTGCCTACAGAGTGATCTGGTGCATTTATCCTTTCTGATACAAGATCATTTCACATTTCTTCAGTCAGATGTTTACATCAAAGACAGTCAATAGAGTAGTAGCAGATGAGGACTGAAAATATTGGATGGTGATAATTACAGTGAGAAACAACTTCTCATCTGGGGATCCCAAACTTCTTCCAAGATTCTATGTGCAGAGGGTCAGCTGGAGAAGAGCATGTAAGCAAAAAGTTACAAATATATCCCTGGGGCTATTGTGGTCCTTCCTGTTAGGGCATGTCCAGAAACTGATGTTGCAGGAAAATAGTTCAACACCCAAGGAATTGACTTCTACTGTCCTTCATCATGGTGTCTTCTCTCCAGAGACTGCTGAGGAAGAGTTATGAAGTTTGATTAAACTCTACATTAATGACACAACTTTAGTCTTTCCTGTCTTCTCATACTTTTCTTTTCAATGACATCTCCATAATCTCCATGTCAACTCATAAAACATTTCAATGCCTGTTTTAGAGTTGCCATGAACAGGAGGGGGGGATTTAAAGGAGCAGTGTGGCAGTTTAAAACCAAAAATGCATTCCATTCTTATCTTACAGAGATTGTAACTGAGGCAACTGGGTATTCTGAGCATGAAAATCCTCTATTGGAGAGCATGATTGATGACATCTAGCCCATGAATGTGTTCTGTTGGACAATCTGAATTATGATACACCCACAGGGATGGGGGG
>NW_020719975.1:0-10000 GCF_900518725.1 Notechis scutatus | reverse complement strand
TGAAGAGAAAGACTAGGAGTGACATAATAGCAGTCTTCCAACATTTGAAGGACTGTCATAGAGGAGGCTGACTTATTCTTCAATGCAGTAACAGTGTAAAAGAGTTGGAAGGGATCTTGGAGATCTTCTACAATCTAGACCAACCCTCTACTCAACCAGGAGACCATCCACCATTCCAGACAACTAGCTGTCCAATCTCTTTTTAGAAACCTCCAGTGTTGGAGCATTCACAACTTCTGGAGGGAAGCTATTCCACTGATTAATTTTTCTCACTAATTTCTGCTTAGTTCTCGGTTGTTTTTCTCCTTGGTGGGTTTCCATCTGTTTCCATCTGGCTTTGGAGAAATGGGTGGAAGATCATTTAAAGAGAGACCCCGCCTAAAACTAAGGAGAAATTTCCTGACAGGAACAACATTTAACCAGTGGAACGACTCGCCTTCAGAAGCTGTGGATGCTCCATCACTGGAGGTTTTCAAGAAGAAACTGGACACCTACTATGGCCAATATGGTTGTCCCAAAGGTGCTTTTTAAAGAGGCAACTGGACCTTCTTGTTTTTTTCTTTGAAGACGAAAAAGACGAGACGCGAAACGTCTTCAGAGAAACACCAGAAAGTCCAGTTGCCTCTTGAAAAATCACCTTTGAGACAACCAGGACCTGGATGGCTGAGAACCTCCATAGACTTTTGACCAATATGGGTAGTTTCCTGTATTGAGCAGGGGGGCTGGACTACAAGACCTCTAAGGTCCCTTTCCAGCCCTAAGATTCTACGTTGTGTGGACTTGAAACAGAAAGGGAAGAATTATTCCTCTCTTATGGAGGTCAGGAGACGCGGTGGCTCAGCGGCTAAGACGCTGAGCTTGTCGATCAGAAAGGTCGGCAGTTTGGCGGTTCGAATCCCCAGCGCCGCGTCATGGAAAGAGCTCCCGTTCCTTGTCCCAGCTCCTTGCCAACCTGGCAGTTCGAAAGCACGTTTAAAAAATGCAAGTAGAAAAATAGGGACCCCTTTGGTGGGAAGGGAACAGCGCCCCATGCGTCTTCGAAGGTGTTTAGTCATGCCAGTCACATGACCACGGAGACGTCTTCGGACGGCGCTGGCTCTTCTTCTTCTTTGGATGGAGATGAGCACCGGCCCGTAGAGCCAGAAACAACTAGCACATATGTGCAAGGAGGGGAACATTTTACCTTCACCTTTACGGAGGTCAAAGTTTACTTAGAAACCAGACTAAACTAAAAATTTTCAACCTTGGCCACTTGAAGGTGAGTGTCAACTCAAAAAAAAAAAACATTCCTATGCCTATTTTAGTAGTTGCCATAAAAAAAAAAGTGTGGGGGGAAGGAAGGAAATATGGAAGAGCAGTGCAGCAAAGCAAAAGTACATTCCAACTCTTAGCTTTAAAAGATTGTAACTAAACTACCAGAGTTTTTGCCTGTGAATATATTCAATTGGAGAAGGTGATTGATGACACCCAGCCCGTGAAGGTGCTCAGTTGGAGAATCTGACTTATGACACACCCAGAGGGAAGGAAACAGGGTCCCAGGGGACTGTGAATGACGTGGGCCAGAGTGGGCTTCATACAGGGCAGGGCCAGGATGTAGACTCTAATGAATCCTTGGAAGCTTTTTGAAGTTTGGCTCGAGGATCATGATTTAATTAGGGCGATCGCTGGAACCCTGACAGTGGGTGGACTTCAACTCCCAGAATTCCCCAGTAGTGGGAAAGGCCTGGCGGCCCCTTCTTAATGGAAGGAAATGCTAATTACTCACGTAATTAATGACTTTGAGCTGGAGGGAGGCTGCATCCAGATCGTACAGTTCCCCTGAAAGGCAACAGATGCAGGTTTTTACGGGTTGAGTAATTGGAATGACAACATTGGCACGGTCGACACACAATGCCAGGTGGCACGCATCGCACCATAAACGGTGGCACGGCCGTGTAAAACAAGAAATAAAACATTCAGCCATGTCGACACCTGATAATAACAAGACAGTTTCCTTCTATTCCAGTGGTCACCAACCAGTGGGCCAGGGACCACTAGGGGTCTGTGAGAAAATGTTGGTGGTCCGCAGAGAAATGTAGCCCCCCCAAAGGAATTAATCCAGGCTGCATGGGAACACAAGGCTGCGCCACCCACATGGCCCGTGGGAACACAAGGCTTGTGTTGCTTGCATTGTGAACAACACAAGGGAGTGAGGGGAGGGGGGAAAGGGTGGAGGGGGGAACTTGCCCCACTCACCCCGCACTCCTGGCCTGGCCACCGGGCTGCTCATTTCTGCTTCTTTCTTCTTCTGCTTTTGGCTGCACACAAGGAAAGCAGCCAAAGTCTTTCTTTCTCTCCCCCAAACTCCACCAGAAATGAGTCTTTGGGACCCTGCAAGGCCTCCTGCTCCAAGAGGCTCATTTCTGGTGGAGTTTGGGGGAGAGAAAGAAAGACTTCTGCAGCTTCTGCTGCTTTCCTTGCATGAAGCCAAAAGTCTCTCTCTCTCTCTCTCTCTCCCCCTGAGAACGGAGCTGGAGACGGTATCCTGCGATCCCAAATAAAGAACGATCGATCGGGAGGAAAACGGGGTGGGGGATTTTCCTGCAAACTTTTGGGAGGATTTTCCCAGGGTCTCTGGTCCGCGGGATTTAAAAGGATGAGTTTGGTGGTCCCTGAGGTCCAAAACGTGGGCAACCCCTGATCTATATGACAGACTGAATTGCACAATGCAGCAAATACAGATAGAGGTGGCCCAGGACTTAGCACCACCATTCAGCCCCAAATTTCTGTTTTTTATGGGCATACAATTGCCTCATCTTATAACCTTTCTCGCCACCGCCATTAAGCGCATCGCTGCAGTTCTTAAAGCCAGTAACATGGCCGTTAAGTGGAACTGGCTTTTCCCATTGAGGTTGCTCGTTGGAAGGCCGCCGAAGCGGATCATGAGATCCTGGGACGCGGCGACCATCCTAAATACAAGTCAGTTTCCATGCCAGTCGCCAAGAATCCAAATGTTGGTCGTGTGGCCAGGTGTGTGTGTGTTGGTGGTGGTGGTGGAGGAAAAGCTGCAATGGTCGTAAGTGCAAAAAAACGGTCATCGGTTGCTTTTTTTCAATGCCGTTGTGACTTCGAGCAGCCACTAAAGGAATGGTCGAAAGTCGAGGATTTCCTGCATTATAACCGGTGAAGTTTGCTTCATTCCTTGAATCAGGTCTGGGGAACTACGGCCCCTGTATAGCCTGTGGATTTTAACTCCCAGAATTCCTGGGTCTGATTGAGGACTACCCAGGGGTGGACTTCAAATTTATTTTAGCAAGGGGCTCTCTACCCTAATGACTGGCTGGGTGGGCGTGGCTGGGTGGGCGTGGCTAGGTGGTCATGTGACTGGGTAGGTGTGACCAACTCAATGGCGCTTCTTTGCCCTAATTACCTAAAAAAAATGATAATATACCCAAAACTTGTTGTATTATTTTGTGCATTTAATACTTAAAAGAAAAGACTGGGTGAAACCAGGCTTATTAGCAGTGACTGTGAGGGTGATCTTGGGGGTCTTAGTGGAGTTTCTGGTGAGTTATGTGATTCTTATTATTTGGGAATGAATCCCCTCGGAGGCTAGTGGCTACCCTATCGGATTTTCTCCATGGCTCTCCCTCACGAGCGCCAAGTGGATCGTTTATCTAGCTTGCCACACTGTTACCAAGTGTGAAATGCTCAGAAGTTCAATGATGCCTATGAAGAGCTTTCCCCGGCTGCTTGTCTTCGTGAGGTTATTGGGGGCTCTCCGAGCCCCACAGAGTCTTAACTAGGGGGCTCCCCCGAGCCCCTGCGAGCCCCCAGCAGCCCACCCCTGAGACTACCTGTATACAAAGTTGGTTAGTGAGGGGTCTCTCCTGCCCTTTAACCTCTGTCCTTACCGCACAACTGCAGGATCTTGCTGTCCAGCTCGCTGTAGCTGCTCCTGGGAGGCTCCACGGGTTTGGCCTGGCGTGGTTGCAACTTCTGGAGGCTTTGGAGACGCTTGTAGGAAACCAGAATCTGAAACAAAACCACATTCACAAATGAAGAAGTCCCTCCTGTTTTAAAACAACCTGGTTTCGCTTTTAAAAAAAAGGGGGGGTTAAGTCACTCATCGGGAAATGGGGAAGTCCTCTCGGCTACATCCACACAACTCCGGGGACCTAATTCACCCCCTGGTTTGGGTTTCCACAAGGTTGGGTTTTCCTGGCCACTCCAACCTAGCTCCAGAATCAGAATAGAGCTTGGAGGGACCTTTGAGGTCATCTAGTCCAGCCCCTGGCTCAAGCAGGAGAGCCTACACCGTTTCAGACAAACGGCCATCCACTCTCTTCTTAAAAACCTGCAGGGATGGAAGCATTTACAACGTCTGGAGAAAAAGCCATTCCACGAATGAATTGTTCTCGCTGTCAGCAAGTTTTCTCCTTAGTTCTAAGGTTGCTTCTGTCCTTGATTAGTTTCCATCCGTTGCTTCTTGTCTTTCCTTCAAGTGCTTTGGAAAATAAGTTGACCCCTCCCTCTTCCTTGTGGCAGCCCCTCAAATACTGGAATGCTGCTATCCTGCTATATTATAATATTATCTATGTTATATATTCAGAAGTTGTGGGAGTTTCATCCCTGGAGGCTTTGAAAAAGAGATTGGACTGCCATTTGTCAGAAATGGTGAAGGGTCTCCTGCTTGGGCGGAGGGTTGGACTAGATGACCTGCAAGGTCCCTCCCAACGCTGCTAATCTGTAATCTGTAATGTCACCCCTGGTCCTTCTTTTCTCTAGACCGGCCAAACCCAAATCCTGCAACTGTTCTTCATATGTTTTTAGTCTCTATTTTTCTCCGATCCGGACCCATTAATAACCAATATAATACTTTAAGGTGAAGGACCAACGTCCCATAGCTCTTGGATGCTTTCTTTATTTACCCGTCGTTCAAACGAGACAATGGGAAACTAAAATGGAAACGAATGGAGCAGGGATGCCTCCTCGCCCAGATAAGCAGGGATTAATCCCAGACAAACACTCCAACGGAAAACAATACCCTAATCAAGGAAACTACAGAGGAGGCGAACGATCAAGCAGACAAACAATTAAGCCGGAAACAATGGTCTAATCAAAGCACGATTAAGGAGGAAAAAAACCACACTCCCACCAAACGCCAGCAGGGCAAGGGACTAGTATATAAACAGAAAGCAAATCCCCACCGCTCTCTCTATTCCTGCAACCAGTTCTTCATATGTTTTAGTCTCCGGGCCTTTAATCATCCTACTTGCTCTTCTTTGTACTTTTTCCAAAGTCTCAACATCTTTTTTTTGTAATGTGACCAAAATTGGTTGAGGTATGTATTCCAGGTGTGGCCTTGCTAAGGCTTTAGAAAGAGGTACTAACACTTCACGTGGTTTCGATTCAGTGCCTGTGTTGATACAACAATCCAGGTTGGGCTGTTGTACAAACCTCAGCTCCAGTGTTTTACCAATCCTGGTTTAAAGCATCCTGTGTAAATACAACTGGTGCGGACACTTGATTACAGATATAGATCATCAGAGTTGGAAGGGACCTTGGAGGTCATCTAGTCCAACCCCCTGCCCAAGCAGAAAACCCTACACCTACACCACAAATGGCAGTCCAGTCTCTTCTTGAAAGCCTCCAGGGATGAAGCTCCCACAACTTCTGAGGGCAACTTCTGTTCCATGGGTTGATTGTTCTCCCTGTCAGAAAGTTTTTCCTTATTTCCAGGCTGAATCAATCCTTGTTCAGTTTCCATCCATTATTTCTTCTCTGGCCTTCAAAGGTGCTTGAGAAAATAGCTTCACTCCTTCCTCCTCTCTGGGGCAGCCCCTCCCTCCAATATTGGAAGATGCTCTCCTGTCTCCCCTGGTCCTTCTCTTCCCTAGACCAGCCAAGCCCAGTTCCTGCAACCGTCTATCATATGTTTTAGCCTCCAGTCCCCTCATCATCCTGGTTGCTCTTCTCTGCACTTTTTCCAGAGTCACAACCTCTTTTTTATAGTGTGGTGACCAAAACTGGATGCAGTACTCCAGGTGTGGCCTTACTAAGGCTTTACAGAGTGGTATTAGTACCTCCCTTGATCTGAATTGTGTCCCTCTGTTAATACAATTTAGGATTGCATGGGCTCTTTTTGCTGCTGCTGCTGCACACGGCTGGCTCCTATTTAGCTGGTTGTCCACTAAGACTCCAAGATCCCTCTCCCAGTTCCTGCTATTGAGCCTGGATTCACCCAGTCTATAGGTGCACTTTTGGTTTGATGTGTATAGAAACAAGCCCTCAAAAGTTAGAACTGATTCAATTACAGGTGGTCCCTGATTTATGATTGGTATTGAGCTCCAAATGTTAAGCAGGACAGTTGCGAAGTGAGTTTTTTGCTCCGTTTCACAACCTTCCTCGCCACCATTGTTAAGCGAATCACTGCAATCGTTCAGTTAGTAACATGGCCTTTAAGTGAATCTGGCTTCCCCCTTGACTCTGGGGGCTCAGAAGATTGCAAAATGACGTGACCCCCCCCCCCGTCATAAATATGAGTCAGTTGCCACTTAA
Source organism: Notechis scutatus (assembly GCF_900518725.1). Next base: position 3,460 of record NW_020719975.1, on the reverse strand, counting down.
CTTTTTTTGGGGGGGGGGCTTGGCGATGGGATTTTGGCCTCAGTTGTGGTTGTGGGTCGAGATTTACCTGTCGTTCCTTTGTTTTGGGTGCCAGGAGGCAGAAGGAAGGGGAGGGAGGAGATTCCCCTAGGAGTGGGATTCTACCTGGTCCGATTGGTTCTACAGAACCAGTTGTATAATTCTGCTCAGTTTGTAGAACTGGAAAATCGCTCTACTGGCTGGCCCTTCTCCTCCCCCTTACTCCTTACCTGGCATGCTTGCCATCCAACTTGCCTGCATTTGGTTAAGTTTCTATTTTTCCTTCCCCTACCCCGACCATCAGCTGTTCTGCTGTGCCAAGAGATTTAGATTAGCTTTCTAGCTTTCTAGCTAATCTAAACGCAGAGCTGAACCTTCCTTAGGACCGAAGCTTCTATTTTTCAGTGCAGACTCAGGTAGCAGATGGCAGAAAGGTAGATGTCTGAGTGAATCTGTGGATTCTGTGAGCAACTCAATCTGCCTGCCTGCTTTGCCTGATTTTGGGGTAAAAGTTGCTTTTTTTAAATAAAAAAATAATCCAATATTACATAAATATTTATAATATTTACATACAAGCCACGCCCAGCCGGTCACATGACTATCAAGCCACACCCAAAAATTAGGCCACACCCACAGAACCGGTTGTTAAGAAATTTGAATCCCGCCCCTGGATTGCCCCCTCTCCAAGTTCCTCAAGGATTTTATAAAAGGTGGGTTGACTCACATGCTTCTCCAAAGCCCGGAGGTTTTGCTCATCGGAGTCGGAAAGTTGCCCGCAGTAAACCTGGGGAAATTAAAGTAAAGAAATCAAAAGAGGAACGGATATACTTTTTTAAAAATAAATTTCTTATTTTATATTTACAATAAATCCACATTTCATTCAAACAGTGTGACGACTGAGTGCATCTACCTTGTGCTCAAAGTTATAATTAATACTTTTCTTGCCATTACATCAATAATTACATTTTCTTTATAAGCCATTATTATTTTTATAACAATCTTAACTTATTTCTCTACGTGTTCATCTACTCAATTTGAACTTGTTTTATTTTCCAACCATTGGTAAAATAATATTCATACGTAATATTCAGTTTCTTCTTTTTCTTTGATCACCAGTGTTAATCTGTTCGTCTCTGCACATTCTAATATTTTCTCAATCACCTTTCCCCCTATCAGAATTTTTATCACTTTTCCAGTTCTGAGCAAATACAATTCTGGCTGCAGTTAATACATGAATAATTGAATATGCTTTTCCTTTGCTATAACATTCAGGCACCGTCCCTAATAGGAATATTTCAGGTTTCAAATCCATATGTTGCTTTATCATTTTTTCCAACCAGGTATGTATTTTTGTCCAATATCTTTTAGTTTCTGCGCATGTCCACCAGATATGGTAATATGATCCAGGTGTTCAGTGGCACTTCCAACATTTAGTTCATTTGTCTTTAAACATCTTTGCCAATTTTGCTGGTGCAAAGTGCCACCTATAAAACAGAATAGAATAGAATAGAATAATTCTTTTATTGGCCAAGTGTGATTGGACACACAAGGAATTTGTCTCGGTGCAAATGCTCTCAGTGTACATAAAAGAAAAGATACATTCATCATCAAAACATCTTATATAAATTTTCTTTATATCCTGTCAATATTGTTCATTTATAATTTCTTTCCCACAGTTTCTGCCATGTATCTAGTTCTATAGTATACCCAAAATTTTTCGCCTATGCTATCATTGTTTTCTTTACTTGTTTTTCTCCTAGTTTGACACCTAGTAGATAACAATACACTTTCTTAATCAACTTGTCTTCCGAGGAACGGACATACGGAGAGCATGTGCAGAGGGCCAGGCTGAAATTAAGAAAATGATGTTGCAAAGGAGCGGGTAATCGGAGCATTGTCCTAGACACAAGAGTGGTTCTCAACGTTGGCCACTTTAAGATGGCTGGACTTTAACTTTGCTTCAACAGTTTTGATTATTAAAAATAGGCATGCCTATCTATAAGCAGCTCGTCCTCAGCCTATGACCACAATTGAGCCCAAAATGTATTGGTAAACCATTAGTAAAACTTCCACCAAGATGCACACATTCTTGCTCTAGTTTCTCACTCTTTATATGGGATATACAGTACATCTATATTTCTTTTCCCTATTAGACACCTTGGTCTCTGAGAGATTAGTTTTTATATGGCCTGTTTCATCGAACCATCTGTTTATATTCGCTACAAATCGTCTGAGTTTTCAGGGACTTTTATATCCCCAGCATAGAAAAATGCGTAAACATTCACATGCCTAACAAACATATCTCTGACATCATCATAAATATTTTCTTATGAACCTATTAAGCACCCAAGAGCACATCAGATAACAGATAATCAGAGTTGGAAGGGACCTTGTAGGTCATCTAGTCCAACCCCACCCCTAAGAAGGAGACCCTACACCATTGCTGACAGAGGACAGTCCAGTCTCTTCTTGAAAGTCTCAAGTGATGAAGCTCCCACAACTTCCGAGGGCAACTTCTATTCCATGGGTTGATTGTTCTCCCTGTCAGAAAGTTTCTCCTTATTTCCAGGTTGAAAAATCTCTCCTTGTTCAGTTTCCATCCATTGTTCCTTGTCTGGCCTACAGGCGCTTTAGAAAATAGCTTGACCCCTTCCTCCTCTCTGGGGCAGCTCCTCAACTATTGGAAGATGCTCTCCTGTCTCCCCTGGTCCTTCTCTTCCCTAGACCAGCCATGCCCAGTTCCTGCAACCGTTCTTCATATGTTTTAGTCTCCAGTCCCCTCATCATCCTGGTTGCTCTTCTCTGCCCTTTTTCTAGAGTCTCAACATCTTTTTTTTATAATGTGGGGACCAAAACTGGATGCAGTACATCCCTTAACCTTGTTTTACAACTTACTCAAAGTTGAACAACTTGCTTAGTTTTCCATTCTCGTGCATGTTTCCCCTTCCATGAAGTGCTTTTTTTCTGATTCCACAAAGAACCAAACCACTAGGATGATCAAAGGCCTGGAGATTAAATCAGATAAAGAACGGCTGCAGGATCTGTATGCAGTATGTCTAGTCTAATGAAAAGGACAATTAGGGGAGACATGATAGCAGTCTTCCAATATTTGAGGGGCTGCCCCAAAGAAGAAGGGATCAATGTATTCTCCAAAGCCCCTGAAGAGGCAGGACAAGAAGCAACGGATGGAAACTCATCAAGGAGAGACGCAACCTGGAATTAAGGAGAAACTTAACAACAGTGAGAACAATTAACCAGTGGAACTGCTTGCCACCAGAAATTGTAGGCCCTCCATCACTGGAGGTTTTTAAGAAGAGTCTTAGACAGTCACTTTTCTGAAATGGTGTAGGTTCTCCTGCTTGAGCCAGGGGCTGGACTAGAAGACCTCCAAGGTCCCTTCCAGCTCATTCTATTCTAACTCCCGGAATTCCCCAGCCGGAGT
>NW_020719974.1:0-11253 GCF_900518725.1 Notechis scutatus | reverse complement strand
CTATCTATCTATCTATCTATCTATCTATCTATCTATCTATCTATCCACGTACACACACACACACCCCTACATACATAAGCCTGAAGAGAAAAGGTTTTGATCAGTATGTGCTGCCTGCTCTAACTGATGCCAGTGAAAGGCGCTTTTTTCAGGAGGAACTGGACTTTCTGGTTTTTCTTCTGAAGACATTTCGCTTCTCATCCAAGAGCTTCTTCAGCTCTGACCGGATAGTGGGGAATGGAATGATTTATATTCCTTGCTGGTCATTTGCATCCTTTTAGAGAGCCGTTGAGGCCACTTGGAGGTTAATCTGGGTCACCCAAGTAGTGCAAATGTTCCTGTAGTCTACACTTTTTTTCCTCTAGAAATCCATTCACACTTCTACACCATTCGAAGGGTGTTCATCCCAAAGAGCATGGCTAAAAATCTATGGAGATTCTCCATCATCCAGCTCACAGTTGTCCCAAAGGTGCTTTTTTCAAGAGTTCTGATCCACTTTAAGCATGAAAGCTAGCTGGGTGGTTTCGGACCAATCACTGGGTATCTGTGAGTTCTACTTCTGCCTCAGGCGTGAAAGCCAGCTGGGTAACTCTGGGCCAGTCCCTTTCTCTCAGCCCACCACACCTCACAAGGTTGCTGTTGTGGAGGGAAATAGTAAAAATAAGATGTTTGCTGCCTTGAGTTGTTTATAAGAAGATAATATGCAAAGGTTCCCCTCGCACATCCGTGCTAGTCGTTTCTGGCTCTAGGGGGCAGTGCTCATCTCCGTTACAAAGCCGAAGAGCCAGCGCTGTCCAAAAACGTCTCCGTGGTCATGTGGCCGGCATGGCTAAACACCGATAAGGCGCACAGAACGCTGTTCCCTTCCCACCAAAGGTGGTCCCTATTTTTCTACTTGCATTTTTTACGTGCTTTCGAACTGCTAGGTTGGCAGAAGCTGCTGGGACAAGGAACGGGAGCTCACTCCGTGACGCGGCGCTAGGGATTCGAACCGCCGAACTGCTGACCTTTCTGATCAACAAGCTCAGCGTCTTAGCTCCTGAGCCGCCGCGTCCCTGGAAAGAAAATAATAAAAGGTGGGATGTGAATAAAATAAATAAACCTCTTGACCCCAAGGCCATCTTCCTTGCAATCTCTCCTATCTAGGCGGAGCTGACCGATGGAATCGCAGCCCTCGTGGCAGCCAATGACAGGATCCAATCCTACGTGGCAGAACTCCAAGGCAGGTGCAGGAATATTGAGGTGGGTCCTAATTCTTCTTCCTGGTTTTTTTTTTCTTTTTTTTCCTGAAAATCAGGAATGTCTTCCAGGCTTCTTCACACGCCCAAATATTTTAACTGGCTGCATTCACACAAGATGATTAACTGGAGCAGAGAAATGCAGGTAGTCCTTCAGTTACAGCCACAATACTGCCTGCCCAACCCAATAACCGCCCAGATTTTATGACCATTTTTTCTGCGGTCATTAAGGGGATGCAGCGGTCCTAAATGTAAATCCATTGTTTGCTACGAGTACAGTTTTGCTGAAAACTGAAAAAGTTCAACAAAAACCATCACAAAAAGGGGTTATGTGACCCTGGAATACTGCAAACTGATCAATTTGATTTAGTGGGTAAGGCACCTGGCTAGAAAGCAGGAAACAGTGAGTTCTAGTCCCATCTTAGGCATGAAAAACTGACTGGGTGACTTTGGGCCAATCACCAGGAGACGGTGAGTTCTAGTCCCGCCTTAGGCATGAAAGCCAGCTGGGTGACTTTGGGCCAATCACCAGGAGACTGTGAGTTCTAGTCCTGCCTGCAAGGGACTAAATGAAAGCATCAGGCAAGACTGACTTAACAACCGTCTTGGTTAGCAATAGAAATTCCCAATTGTGTTTGTAAGTTGTGGACTATCTATACTGTACAGGTACTCCTCAACTTACAACGATAATTGAGTCCAGAATTTCTGTAGCACTGTGAAAGATTTGTGAAGTAAATTTTGTCCCATTTTACGATCTTTCTTGTCACGGTTGTTAAATGAATCACTGCACTTGTTCAATTAGTGACATGGTTGTTAAGTGAATCTGGCTTCCCCATTGACTTTGCTTGTCAGAGAGGTCGCAAAAGGGGATCATGTGACCCCTGGGACACTGCAACCGTCATAAGTATGAGCCAGTTGCCAAGCATCCAAATTTTGATCATGTGATCATGAAAATGTTGCAATGGTCATAAGTGTGAAAAATGGTTATAAGTCACTATTTTTTGGTGCTGTTATAAGTTTGGTCACTAAATTAACTGTTGTAAGTCAAAGATTACCTGTACTTTTTTTTTTTTATTAAAAAACAAGTTTTATTGATCTTTTGAAGACAAACAAAACATAGAACATAGAAATATAAAACCTCCTTTCTAAAAATTGCTTATAAGTTTTAACAAGGCAAATAAAACATTATTTTTTAAGGCATAGTTCCACATTATCACATTTCCATTTAAGCACATATATATCTTTTCCAAATTTCTCATTGTTTCTCCCTTCACTTTTATTCAATTATATTTCTTTCTATCAAGGTTTTATTAATTCTCAATCAAGCATAAACACACAAAATACAAAACATAAAACAAAAGATAAAAAGATAAAACCTCCTTAATTATCATTTATACATGTCTTTTCCAAATTTCTCTCCCTTTAGTTTTATTCCTCCAAGGTTTTATTAATTCACAATCAAAACATAGCTAACCAAAACACAAAACATAAAACTTCTTTTGAAAAGTGGCTTAGCCCCGGGTTACATCTTTTTTTACAGACCTAAATCAAATTCATGCTCACCATTCATATCTTATTAACCATTCTATATTTTCTATATAACTTCTCCCTTCTTTTCACTCTCTTAATTATATTTTGTTTATTTCATCTTATTTCAAAATCATTATGTTTGTATCTTTTGTCCGTTCTTTTCCAATCATCTATTTATCTCTTCTCTTTAGCAAAGAATTTCCCCTGTAATCACTTTTAAAGTATGACGCCTTTCTATCTTTCCCCTAAAGTAACACTTAAAATAATACATAATTTCCATCCTGATTCTGCTTAGTACATTCTACATGTTGCATTTTAAAATAAAAGAATAATAAACTTATAATATAGTTAAGTATATAATTTCCATTCTAGTTCTAATTCTAATTAATACATTATTTTAAAATAAGAAAATGAAATAGTAAATTTATAATAACATTAAGACAATAACGAATTAAACTATAACTAGGCATTAATCATTTTACATTAATCATTTTTTAAAGATTACCTGTACTTCTTTACCTACAAGCTGGATATAAAAGAAGGAAAAAATAGAAGATATAAAAAAACTTTTATCTAAATTTGTTTGATGGCATCATTCTAGGTGTGATTCAGGATGAATCAAGTATTTATGAAGGCACCAAGGGGAAAAATATCTCCCCAGTGCAATTTCAAACACTTTCAGTTTCTTTCAAGTTTTTTCTCCCACTTTCCTACTCCATTTGACTGTAAATAAGCTTTTTTTAAAAAAAATTAAGCAAATGAAGCCGAATAAATCTCTGGAATTTATTTAGTGGGTGGAATTTAGATGCTTTTCAAATGCAAAATTTATCATATATTTTTAAAAGCATGCTAACTCTTTCCAGTTGGAAAGCTCTCCGGGCTGATAGATTAAAAAAGTAGATTGAGAAATAGCAAGAAACTCCACATTTTTCTAACCAGGGGTTAGACTGCAAATGTATGCAGTGGGCACCTTCACAAAATGGCTGCCGGTGTTGCCCTTGTCTACTTTACTTAAAAGAAGGAACAGGGGTTGTTAGATCTGAGGTAGATCGGCTCGAATGAGACGCGAGACCATTCTAGTGAATTCAGCTCTTTATTTAGAATAGGAACAGTCTGGGGAATGCAAGCCGCGGCAGCCCTTCATATAGGGCTGGCTCGCGGCTCGGCGGCCAATGGCAGCGCTTTGAATCTCCCGCGATCGGCACAGCCAATCGCGGTAGATTCTTAGCGCTCCAATCACGGCTGGGGTTTCGACCAATCAGGTCGCTGTCCGTCTGGACCAATCAGTTGCGAGGGTTTGGAGTATGCTAATACAGCACAGGGGTGATATCAGAGGTGGTATTCAGCCAGTTCTGACTGGTCCTGGAGAACCGGTAGCGGACATTTTGAGTAGTTTGGAGAACCGGCCAATCCCACCTCTGACTGGCCCCACCCCCATCTATTCTCCGCCTCCTGAGTCCCAGCTGATTGGCTGGGTCTCCTGCACAGGAGAACGGAGCTGGAAAGCAGGTTAGTGGGGTGGGGAGGGAATGGGGATTTTGCAGTATCCTTCCCCTGCCACGCCCACCAAGCCACGCCCACCAAGCCACACCCACAGAACCTGTAGTAAAAAAAGGTGAATCCCACCACTGGGTGACATTATAGCAATCTTCCAGGGATTGCTCCAGAGAAGGGAGAGGGGGTGTCAATCTATTCTCCAAAGCACCTGAAGGCAGGACAAGAAACAATGGATGGAAACTCATCAAGGAGAGAAGCAACCTAGAACTAAGGGGGAATTTTCTGACAATGAGAACAATTAACCAGTGGAACTGCTTGCCACCAGAAGTTGTGGGTGCTTTATCAATGGAGGTTTTTAAGAAGAGATTGGACAACATTTGTCTGAAATGGTTTAGGATTTCCTGCTTGAGCAAGAGTGTGATGACCCGGGGCGTGACACAAAAGCAACAAAGTCAAAAAAATAGGTAAAGTCCCTTTAATTCCTCCAACTTGGCCCCCAATGTCCAGTTATCATCGGCTGGAGAAAAAAACTCTCCCAAGAACAGTTTTCAAAGGGAAGAAATTCCATCCAAACTCAAAGTACATCTAAATTATAAATAAAAACCAACACAAACCACAGCTGCAGCAATTAACGAGACAGGGCAGGATAAGGGATTGAAGATGTCAAAAGATAATGAAATACACACACTTGGGAGGACGCCAGAACTCAGTTAAGACTTGACAAAGCAGAATAATTTCACCCTTTGCTTCCAGCTACTTTGTCGTGTGGTTTGCCCTTTTCAACAGTCTTCCCAGCTGCAGCCCATGAAAGGGATCAGGGCCCTTTCCTCCCCCATAACCACACAACTCACGTTGCTCCCTTATCTGTTCCTCCCTGCGTGTCCTAGGATGAAGAGGGGGTGGGCCTGGGTCTTCCTCTGAATGTCTAGCTGAATGTCTAGCTGACCAAAGTGTGTTGTTTGGCAAACTCAGCCTCAGCAACAAACCAAGGTTTTTATTAGCCTGGCTAAAACCCTCTAACCTGGATGTATCGCCTGATTCTTCCCTCTCGAGCAGGCGAATTGCAAAGCTCAGAAGCAGGCGCTGTGTGAGAAGTTTGACCGCATGGGGGCTATTTTGGAAGAGCGGAGGAAGATCATGCTTCAAAGGATCATGTATGAACAGGAGAGCAAGAGCCAACATCTGAATGGGCTGAGCAAAGTATGCAGTGACCACATCGAATCGTCTTCCAAACTGGTGGACACAGCCCTGCAATCCATGGAAGAGCCTCAGATGTCCGTTTTTGTCCAGGTAAGAGCCCTGAAACCAGCAAAATGTAATCAATCTATCTATCATGTATCTGTCTGTCTGTCTGTCTGTCTGTCTGTCTGTCTATATCGATTGATATGGATATGGATATGGATAGATGATGGATGGATGGATAGATAGATAGATAGATAGATAGATAGATAGATAGGAATAGAGATAGAGATAGAGATAGAGATAGATAGATAGATAGATAGATAGATAGATAGATAGATAGATAGATGATAGATAGATAGATAGATAGATAGAGATGGATGGATGGATGGATGGATGGAGAGGTAGGAATAGAGATAGCTAGATAGGGCTTTAAGCAGGGGTGGGCTTCAAAAATGTTAGCAAAGGGTTCTCTGCCCAGTGGCTGGGTGGGCGTGGCCATGGTGGGCGTGGCCTAGTCGGCTTCCTGCAGCACGGTGTGGGGGGGAGCGTTTTTGCCCTCCCCAGACTCCAGAGGCTTTTCTCGAGCTTCCGGGAGGGTAAAAACGGCTTCCCTGGGCTCCGGAGGTGCTCTGGAAGCCAGAAACGGCCCCATTTCCAGCCTTCCCAAACTTCCAGGAGGCCCGTGTCAACTCAAAAATATTTCTCTTGTCTTTTAGAGTTGTCAGCAGAAGAGGAGTAATGCATGCCATAGATAATGGCTAGGCTGCCAAAGCTTCTGGCACGCAAGATTATTCCTGGAGAGCATGATTGATGACTCTTGGCTATGGATGTGTCCTGTTGGAGAATAGACATCCAGGGAGTGGGAGTGGGGGGAGACCAGGGTCAAGGGGGAAATGAATGATGTGTCTCAGTGTCGGCTGCACCCAGGTAATGCCGACATGGTCACTCCTAATAAATCAATGTTTTTTACTTTGGGAGATGCGGCTACTTATGATTTGAATGGGGGTGGATTGTCCGAGCCTTCCCCAAACCTCTATGCGTGACCTGCACTTACCTGCATGCAAAACGGGCCACGTGGTGACTCCTGGGTGGGGAGGGGAGGGGTAGGTGGGGCCAGCCAGGAGTGGGATTTGGGGGTTCTCCAAACTGCACAGAATCTTAGCTAGGGGCTCTCCCGAACCCCTGCGAACTCCCCAGCAAAGTGTTCTAAGTCAAAGATAACCTGTATCTTTTCTCACACTGTTTTTTTTTTTTCTTAATCATTTCTTCTTTTTTTTGGAATTGATCTTCCTTTGGTCTCTTTCTCCCAACATATCAGAATGCCAAAGTTCTCATCCGAAAGTGAGTATAATTTATTTATTCTCTTAATAATATCCATGCCTTTGGGAATCGAAACAAACAAAGAAAGAAAGTTTATGGATGGAAATTTTCCATTCTTTACGGATGGAAAAGAAAGGTTTCCATCCGTAACTTTGCGCCTCCTCCTTCCTTCAGGGTTGTGGAGATGAGCCACAGCTGCCAGCCAGAAGTCCTGGAATCGGGATACGACAACATGGAACACTACACGGTGGATTTCAACGCGGAGGAACGAATCCTCTATCAACTGGATTTCATTAAAGGTCATAGAATCATGGAACCATAGAGCTGGAAGGGAGCTTGGAGGTCTTCTATCCCAGGGGTTGCCAACCTTTTGGACCTCAGGGACCACTAAACCCATAATTTTAAATCCTGGGGACCACTAATATGAATTTTGACTGACGGTGGCTTGCTGATGGTGAGAGAGAGAGAGAGAGATATCGATCTGATCTAACCTCTCTCCCTCTCTCCCTCTCCCTCTCTCTCTCTCTCACACACACACACACACACACATACATACACACACACAGAGGCAGGGATGGGATTCAAATTTCTTAACAACTGGTTCTGTGGTTGTGACTTAATTTGTGGGTGTGGCTTGGTGGTCATGTTACTGGCTGGGCATATTATAAATATTTATGTAAATGTTGAATTTTTTATAAAAAAGAGCAACTTTTACCCAAAATCAGGCAAAGCAGGCAGGCAGACTGAGTTGCTCACATAATCACAGATTCATTCAGAGATCTATCTTTCTGCCATCAGCTTCCTGAGCCTGTCATATAAAATTTGCTAGCAAGCAAATTCAGAAAATTAACCCACAACACACCATGTATGTAAATATCGAACCAAAATTTTCTCATGGACCACCAGTGGGCCGCGGACCACCGGTTGGCAACCACTGTTCTAGTCCAACCCTCCCTGCCCAAGACAGGAGTCCTTATACCATTTCAGACAAATGTTTGTCCAGTCTCTTCTTGAAAACCTCCAGTGAGGGAGACCTCACAATTCTGGGAGACAAGCTGTGCTACTGATTAGACAGAATAACAGAGTTGGAAAGGACCTTGTAGGTCATCCAGTCCAACCCCCTGCCCAAGCAGGAGACCCTACACCATTTCTGACAGAGGGCCTGATTTTCAGTCTTAAGCTTAGGTCGTTGAAGCTTGCCACCCGTCAATAGAGGCAATTCTCGATCTCGCGACCCAGAGTGTTGATGGTGTTGTGAGAGAGCCATGGATGGCTGAGCCTCAACCATGACTTGAAAGCAGAATTTTAGGAGGGCTGATGTGATTACCACGTGCTACGCTCAACGATGAAGTTGCTTTGATGTTCATTGTCTAGGTAGATTCTCAATCATCCAAGTCAGAGTTGTCCCAAAGATTCTCTTTTTCCGAAAGGCAACTGGATTTTCTTGGTTTTCTTTTCTTTGAAAACATTTCCCTTCTCATCCAGAAAACTTCTTCATTTCTTCAGAACGGAAGAAGCTTCTTGGATGCGAAGTGAAACGATTTCAAAGGAAAAAAAAAAAAAGAAGAACCGAGAAAGGTCCAGTTGTCTTTTGGAAAAAAAAAAAAAGCCCCTTTGAGACTTAGATGTTCATCCCACCAGTTGTGTCTTTATTCTAGTGGAAGACCCCGAAATGGCGGCTGAAGAAGAAGGGGCCAGTGGGGAATCAGAAGACACTTCAGGAGAGGCTGAACCTGGAGGTAGTGAGAAGGAAGAGGACTTCAAAGACCCTTTTGCCCTCAGAAAGGAAGACCCATGGCAAGGAAGATCTCACCTGGCCAACGGGGTAAGGAAGGGGGTTGCCGTTGGGGCAGGAGTTTCAACTCCAGAGCTCACTCAATCTCTAGCTGAAACTAGCCAGGAAACCAATCGAGGGGCCACCCAGCAGGTAAGATCCAGACCCTGATCTCCTAATCCAGAAATCCCACTCAAAAAGCTGGAAGCCACCTCTTCCAACTCCACTCCTCCCTCTTGGTTCTTCCTCTGTCGTCTTCTCTCTTTTTTTTTTTTGTCTACTTCCTTTTCTCTTGGCTGAATTCAATTTCTATGCAAAGTACATACAAAGACATACAATCACTCATCCATCCATCCATCCATCCATCCTCCATCCAAACATACATACATACATACATACATACATACATACATACATACATACATACATACAGTGGGCACCACTAAAAGGATTTATAGAAAGTGGAAGAGGAAGAGAGAAGGAGGGTGGGTATGATCAAGGGGTTAAAAATTAAGTTTTAGGAGAAGAGAGGTTTGAAGGAAGCAGATGGCTTTGACCTTGAGAATAGAAGACTGAAGGAAAAGGAAATAATTGCCTTTTCTCTCTGTCTCTCCCTCCCCCCCCCCTGTATGTGTGTGTATATACACACCAACCCACCCATACAAACATCCATCCATCCATCCATTGAAACAAACAAACATCCACCCACCCACCCACCCACATACATACATACATACAATCACCCATCCATCTATCCTCCATCCATCCATCCATCCATCCATCCATCCATCCATCCATCCAAACAAACATCCATCCATCCATGCACACATCCATGCAAACATACATCCAAACATCCATACATCCAAACATCCATACATCCATAAATACAATCACCCATCAATCTGTTGTGGTTAGCCAGCAGCAGGTGCAGACGGCTGAGGAGAGCGAGGACTCAGATGAGGAGCCAGGACCATTAGGGAGTGGGCTGCTGCCTTCAGAGATTGTGGGGGCTGGCAGCAGCGATGAGGAGGTTCCTGAGGAGCCTGTGCCAAGTGCGTGTGGGCACAGGATTGCTCGCAGGAAAGAGCAGCTACAACAGCACAGGCAACTCGGGAGTAAGGCTGCAAGGTAATGCCCCCTCTCTGAGAAGATAAAAGCCAGCTGTGAATCGGACGTTCTTTGTAGGAAGCAAAGACGTTTTGAAACTCGAACCTTGTGGACATTGCAGTATCTTAGTTGGTATTTGAAGACTCTTGTGTTGTAAAATATTTCTAGGTAACCTTGTCTGTTATTCTTAGCAGCCTCGCACAGTTTTGGCGAGGCTTGTGCTTATCAAAGTTAATTAGTTTGCAGCAGCCAGTTTAGGTTCCTGTTCCCTTTGGTTCGTGTTTTTTCTTATTGGAAAAGGGTTTGGGTCAGAACACCATCCATCTTCCATCTACCAATCCAAACAAACATCCACCCACCCACCCACCCACCTGTGATGACCCAGAGTATATCAGAAATATAACAAAAACCCAAACGTAAATAAAAGTCCTTTAATGCCTTCAACTTGGCTTCACTGTTTAATTGTTCACAGTGGAGGAGTAAACTATTTTCAAAACAACATTTCAAAGGAAAGAAACACAGTTCACAGTCAAAGAGCCGATAATGAAGCAAAACAAAAAACAAAAACAAACCTCGCACTGATTAAAGTTCCACGACAGACCAGGATAGATAATTGCCAACTTCAGGAAGATAACCAGGTACAGTCTGTTGGAAGAACGCCAACCAAGATAAACCTTCTTTAGGAATAAAACACTAATTTGTCTCCAGCATCTGGTAGCACACAGGTCCAAACTCTTATGCAGATCTCACACCTGCAGCCCATGAAGAGGATCATGGCCCTCTCCTCCCAAGTAGACCACATTTTACCCTGATCCTCTCCTCCCGAGTAGACCATGTTTTACCCTGATCCTCTCCTCCCTGCATGCCCTAGGATGGATAAGGGATGGGCCTGGGTCCTCCTCTGACTGCTCAGAGTCAGTCTCCACCAGGAGCATGACACCCACCCACCCATCCATCCATCCAAACAAATATCCATCCATCCATCCAAACATGCATCCAAACATACATACATACATAGAATCACTCATCCATCCATCCTCCCTCACTCCATCCAAACAAACAAACATCTGTCCATCCATCCATCCATCCATCCGTCCTTCTGTCCATCCAATTAACCAACCAACCAACCAACGAACCAACCAACCAATCAACCAACCAACCATACATACAATCACTCATCCATCCATCCATCCTCCCTCCCTCCATCCAAACAAACATCTGTCCATCCATCCATCCTTCTGTCCATCCAATTAACCAACCAACCAACCATACATACATACAATCACCCATCCGTCCATCCATCCATCCAAACAAATATCCCTCCCTTCCTCCAATTATCCATCCATCCATACAAACAAACAGTTTACCATATTTATGTGGTCACCCCTCTCTGGTAGTGATTCTGGTAGTTTACTACTCTTCAAACACCTGAAAAATGGTTTCATAGCAGAAGCTGAGGACACAGAATAATTAGTTCAGCAATCAGGTTAACCATGAATGGCCTTTCATGTTGGTATGTTAGTTAGATTCTCATGCCACATCTTTCAAATTCCTGGTACAGGTACTGCTTGACACACAACCATTATTGGGACACAAAATTTGTGT
>NW_020719973.1:0-12278 GCF_900518725.1 Notechis scutatus | reverse complement strand
TAAATATAATCAAATAGCTGATTGTCTTGAATTACTTGAACATTATGTGGAACTAATATAAAAATGAAGATTTTCTTTTCTTTTGTAAAATCAATATATTTAAATTTCATTAAGTTTCAGCTTTATTTTATTTACTTGCCAACTGCTAATTGTGTTTTGGAAAGATGTGTATCTGTAGGATATTTGTAGTGGTTTTCTGAAATATAGTGTCCCCCCTCTTTTAATCTGTTGAGGAGATATATCTATTGGTTGCTTATTTAAATTGCAGTGTTCCAGTTATTTGAATATAGAAATTGTGGTTTGCTTAAAACAAGGTAACAAATCAGATTATAAATTATATTTTTTTCTTTTTATATGATGTTTTTTATTTGTGTAAGCCGCCTTGAGTCACCATGTGTGAGTAGGCAGCAAAATAAATTTTCTAAAATAAAATAATAAAAATGGAAAAACAAAATGTGGTATGACTAGAAATTGTTGATTTTTGGAACAAGCCAATAAAACATGGAAATAAATAATATGCAAGCCTCAATCTTTTGTTGTTTTATACTTGCCACAACTTATACAATATTACTTAATGGGAGCAAGTTTAAAGGATCTATAGTATTTGTTTTAGTTTTACAGTGGAAGAAATTTGCTAATTCAATAATCCCTTAGTCTGACTCTAAGACTCAGCAGTTTAACCTGGACAACTATTATACTTCATTTCCAAACAGCAGCGTTGATTTTTCTTCCCTATAATGCAGAAGACATTATCATTTTATTATTATGTGTGCTAAAAAGTAGTCTTCGGTCCAGTTTGGCATCTGATCAATACATGGATGTGATTTTCTTGGGAATATGCTAGTAAAACTACATCACTATTAGATTTTGAAGCTACCTAGACTGGTTTACTATGGCACTTTCAGTGGAAAGTCAACATTTTGAAGACTGTTTAATTGAATCCAGTAGTTCACTTAGGAGTAAGCAACTAGCACCTTTGCTCAGATATCCTGGTACGATTTCCCAAAACTGTAGAAACATTGAAATTCTAATTTTTTAGTCTACAGGATTGATTCGGATCATCTTGAACTTTTGTGTACACATTAATTCTTGCCTCAAATTAATACTGGGTGTTAATAGCACAGTAGGGGACATAAAGTAGAGGAAAGGAAAGGAAAGGAAGATGTACATATACCTAAACACACAGACACAATGAGCAAATACAAAGTTTCTGCTGTAAAATCTCCAGGAAAGTACCAGGTTTTTTTTAAACAATGTGTAGATGACACTATCATCTACAACTAATAAGATTTCTATAAGTCATCACTGCAGCATTTGAATTTTTGTTTATTAGATGTCCTCATTTGGGAATATTGGCAAGGATTAGTTGTTGCCAGATGTCTTCAGTGTTGATATGTGGCCTTTTTAGGATATTGTTATAGTGTGTGAATTGTATTTTCCAACTCTATTCCCACTAATATCTTATGGAATTTGTGAAGGCAGCTTACAGTCTTGTTGGAATACACATTTCACTAGATCTGTACTAATTAATCATTGAGAATTATATTATCAGAGATATCAGGCATGATATTCCGCTCTGGAAAAAAAATCGGGGCCGGACAAAAGAGACCCCCCGCCGTGCGCCCAGGGAGCGCCCGCTGCTTTGCTCCACTTAGGTATCCGGCTGGGGCTGTCAGGAGTTGCTACCGCCGGCGCAGCTCCACGCAGCTCCAGTCCCGCATTGCCTCGGGAAGGGAAAGGCAAAACCAGGAGCCGCTGCAGCCGCTGCTGCCGTTGCAGCGCCGCCGCGGCTCTTCCTTTTTGCCTTTCCCTTCCTGAGGCAACGCGGGACTGGAGCCGCGCGGAGCCGCGCCAGCAACTCCTGACTCGGGGCCTCCGAGGGGAGGGGAAGGAGGAGAAGAAGGGGTGGGGGGAAAGGAGGGGGCGATTCCCAAAAAAATCGGAATTCCGATTTTAATCGGAAGAATATCATACCTGGAATTATTTAAAGCTTAATCTTCTCCACTGGGTTGAGTGTATCCTTCACATTTAATATTTTTTACAAAATTATGAATTTTGTAAAGAATAGGTAATTTATATTTGTGATTCTAAATATGGACCTCTGAATTGGAATCAGAATTTCCCCTTCTTTTCCAATAACCATCTTTAACATAATATGGAAGCAAAAAGGGGAAAACATTGTTAGCTAGCTAGCTCATAGCATGTACAATCCAAGACCCCTAGATAAAAATTCTAGCAATTTAATACTTTTAAGACCGGGTGGGTAAAAAGGGAAATCACCAAAAGAATTCAAAACAAGTTCTTAAAGGTGAAAAAAACATTTTCCAGAACTGATGGAATTATTACAAGGTTTAGAAAAATATCCCAATTTAAGATAGACTTTTCCTTCCCTGCTTGCAGGCTCTGCCATCACATTCCATCGGATTGGCTGGTTCTACAGACATAACCTTTTCAAGTGGTAACCTGAAGGAAGTAATTTATGGCTCCATCTTTGGCTAGTCTTAAATGTAGCTGAAAATTGGTTTCATTCAGTGATTTACTGATGAAGTTTTAGTGGTCTTTTAGACTACTGCTTTTTTTTTAATATACTGTAGATCGTTTTATATTAACTATCTGAATCACATTGGGGGAGCTTTCTGGAGAAACAATATTCATAATTAAGATGTTATCATTATAGTTTAAAAACAGGGAAAAAAAACATACTCAACCTATTATTTGTATGAAGCCCCACGTGTAAGTAAGAATAGTAATCCAAATACTTTTATATCTAACAATAGTCACAAGTACCAAAAAACTGAATCAGAAGTATATGTTTGTTTACTAACCAAGGAGAGAAACAACCTACGGTAGAACTAAGGAGAAATTTCCTACTGGTAAGAGCAATCAACCAATGGAACAACTTGCCTTCAGAAGTTGTGGGTGCTCCATCACTGGAGGCTTCCAAAAAGAGACTGGACAATTGTTTATCTGAAATGGTATAGGGTCTCCTGCTCAAGTAGGGGACTAGAAGACCCCCACGGTCCCTTCCAACTCTATTATTCTATGCTCTATGCTTTTTACCCTACCTATCAGCTGAACACTGTTAGAAAAGATACTGCCCATCGTCATTCATGGAAACAAAAATAGGAGAGTAAAGGTAATCTTCCACTTATGAGCAAAATTGGGATCAGAATTTCCTTTGCTAAGCAAGGTGGCACTTACGTGAGTTGTACCTGATTTTATGATCTTTTTGCCACAGTTGCCACAAATCACACAGTTTAGTGAATCCAGTTTCTCTCACTGACTCTTCTTGTCAGATCCGATCACCTTGGGATGCTGCAACTGTCAAAAATACATGCGGTGGTCAAGTGCCCTAATTTTGATCACGTGACCATGGGGAAGTTGTAATAGTCATAATGGCAAGGACTGGATATAAGTCTCTCTTTTCAGTATCATTTTAAGTACGAATGGATGTCACTAAACAAATGGATGTTAAGTCAAGGACTACCGGTAACTTTTCACTTCCTGTTTGTCAACTCACAGGGGTATCTGCTGGCCCTTGTGAGAAACAAAATACTGGACCAAGATGAGACATAGTCTGATCCAAGTGGTTGTTCTTATAGACATGCTAAAAAGAAATAAGAGATTATTGTTAGGATTCTGGTGATTGCCCTAATTAAATCATTAGCCTCGAGCCAAGCTTCAAAAAAAATCAAAAGATTTATTAGGAGCAACATGCTAGTATTAACCTAACTGTAACAAACTCTGTCATACATAATTTACAATCACCTGTGACCCTGTTTGCCCTCTCCCCCCTGGGTGTATCATAAATCAGATCCTCCAATGAAGGATTTTTGTGGGCAGAAGATCCGGTAGCCTAGCTGCAATCTTTGTAGATAAGGGTGGAATGTACTTCTGGTTTTAAACTGCCATAATGCTCCTTCAGATCCCCCCCCCCTTGTTTATGGCAACTCAAAAACAGGCATATGAATGTTTTATGAGTTGACAATTATATTTATGGAACCTAGTATATCATAAAGAAGAGTCTTTATATCATCTAAACGAAGTGAGAAACTTACAGAGGGAAGACTTCTCATTAGTTTGTGATTGTGAGTCAACAATTATGATCTGACCACCCCACCTGCCTGCTCAAGTTCTCTAGAAGAAATTGAGGGGAAGATTAAAAAGGGATGATTTCTTAATTTTATTTTTATTACCTTACTCATTGGAAAGTGAGGTAGACACATTCTCCCAAAGGGACATATAGCAAACTTGTAATGAAAAAGGGTCAACAGTAACTATAAATCTTAGCCAAAATTATGACACTAATAACCAAATATGTGTGTGTGTGTGTGTTTGTATATGTATATCTCTGATAATATAATTCTCAATGATTAATTAGTACAGATCTAGTGAAATGTGTATTCCAACAAGACTGTAAGCTGCCTTCACAAATTCCATAAGATATTAGTGGGAATAGAGTTGGAAAATACAATTCACACACTATAACAATATCCTAAAAAGGCCACATATCAACACTGAAGACATCTGGCACCAACTAATCCTTGCCAATATTCCCAAATGAGGACAGCTAATAAACAAAAATTCAAATGCTGCAGTGATGACTTGTAGAAATCTTATTAGGTGTAGATGATAGTGTCATCTACACATTGTTTAAAAAAACCCTGGTACTTTCCTGGAGATTTTACAGCAGAAACTTTGTATTTGCTCATTGTGTCTGTGTGTTTAGGTATATGTACATCTTCCTTTCCTTTTCTTCTTTCCTTTCCTTTCCTTTCCTTTCCTTTCCTTTCCTTTCCTTTCCTCTACTTTATGTCCCCTACTGTGCTATTAACACCCAGTATTAATTTGAGGCAAGAATTAATGTGTACACAAAAGTTCAAGATGATCCGAATCAATCCTGTAGACTAAAAAATTAGAATTTCAATGTTTCTACAGTTTTGGGAAATCGTACCAGGATATCTGAGCAAAGGTGCTAGTTGCTTACTCCTAAGTGAACTACTGGATTCAATTAAACAGTCTTCAAAATGTTGACTTTCCACTGAAAGCGCCATAGTAAACCAGTCTAGGTAGCTTCAAGATCTAATAGCGATGTAGTTTTACTAGCATATTCCCAAGAAAATCAAATCCATGTATTGATCAGATGCCAAACTGGACCGAAGAGTATTTTTTAGCACACATAATAATAAAATGATAATGTCTTCTGCATTATAGGGAAGAAAAATCAACGCTGCTTTTTGGAAATGAAGTATAATAGTTGTCCAGGTTAAACTGCTGAGTCTTAGAGTCAGACTAAGGGATTACTGAATTAGCAAATTTCTTCCACTATAAAACTAAAACAAATACTATAGATCCTTTAAACTTGCTCCCATTAAGTAATATTGTATAAGTTGTGGCAAGTATAAAACAACAAAAGATTGAGGCTTGCATATTATTTATTTCCATGTTCTCCTGAGAGCCGTTCGGATCATCCAGAGAGTGGGAGGTGCTTCAGTCTACGTCGTTGATGGCTGAGCTCAATCACTGAGGAACGCTCCGCCCTCCATCACGTGGCTCTCTTGCGTTCCCCAGTTTGCGCTCAGCCGTCGTCAAGTTAGGCTGTGCATTTCTCACTCCTTGGCCGATCCAAGACTTGCTCTCAGGTTTGGAAATATTTATAGAGAAAAACAAGTTATTTTCCTTAGCCTTCTGGCGCAGGACTGGGGATTTAAGGGGAGCGCGTTTCTTTCGCCCCCAGGGGGGTTGTAGAACGGGCGACTTTCGCCCTTCGGCGCTAATTCCCCCCCCCCCCCAATTTGATCTCTTGCCTGCCGTTTCTCTCGCTGCGCTTGCAGCAGCTTTACTGATCGCACTGATAAGTGCTGCTGGTATTCCCCCCCACCGCAAACGCCGCTCGCCCTAAGAAGGGGCGAAAACTTACTGCTTGGCTTCCTCGGCCTCTTTTAAGGCCGGAGAAGTAAAAAACTTCATTGCCCTGAGCAGCCCGGGACTTCAGCAACGTGGGCGATCGCCTCTAGGGCGCCCCCACGTGGCGGGCGCCATTTTTAAAAAAATAAAATAAAAAGATTGAGGCCTCATAGCGCTGCGAAGTAACCGGCCCTAGCACAGGCCTCTCAGCCTGTAGGGCCTTTGCTAATTGGTACAATTTAGTAATTGTTGGCTTCCCGCAGCAGGCTCAGGGCAAGTGATTGCAGCCTATCCCTCCCGGTTGTTGCCTGGGAGCTCCAGCTGCCAGAGGCCTCTCTTCCAGCCTCAGGCGTTTAATTCGGATAATTGGCAATCTTTCATTAATAGAGTAATAATAATAATATTAATAATTACAATTATAAAAATTATAATAATAATAATATTAATAATAATCATATATTACTAATAATAATATTAGAACAGGAATATTAACAATAGTTCTAATTCTAATAGACATTGGAATATCTGCCTGTATGCAGGTCTAGATATTTCCTCATATATAGGTTTATATTTATACTCACATATAGATAGACCTGAGTGAGTTTATTCCTGTAATTTTTTTCTTATTGATATTGTACCTTAGCATTCCAAGTCTCATTGGATTGTTATCCTGCTTGTGCAGATAAGTATTAAGAATTATTTCAACATCTATATTACAGAATTTATACATCTAAATTCCAAAAGGGGGTGTGGGCCAGCTGAAAGGACACCCGACCTTTGTTGTAGGTCGAACCCTTGGCGAGCCAACCGCCTTTAACTGTATTACTGTCCTTTCTTGTACAATGGCAGATGACATTCCCACCAAAGGCCCTTCTTTGAAGGCCAAATCCAAATCCTACCACCTGCGCAAACAGGCTAAGGAAACTCCTAAGGAAACTCCTAAGGAAACACCTAAAGAGACCTCTAAGGCTTCTCAGAGAGACGCCCTACGACGTCACAGGGCTCTCGAGAGGGAATTTGACAGGCGGTCCAGAGAGACACAACCGGTACTTCCAGCACCCTCCGCTCCTTCTACCTCCAGACCCCCCCCCCTCCTCCAGATTGTTTTTCCGTCTCCAGGCGCAGCCCATCCCAGGGACACCAGGCTCCCGGCCCATCAACCAGACAACCTCCTGAAGCTACTTTCACGCCCACGGCCGCTGGTCTTCGCCAGGAGGAGGCCCCCTCATCCGAGATCCCTGCGCACATACAGGCATTGATGGAACGGGCCATTCGCCAGGGGATAGCAGAGGGCCTTCAACAGATGTCCAGGTCTACTCCCCCCTCACTGGCGCCCGAACACGACCCACCATCAATGAGGTCCTCGCCTAGATCAGACCCTACTCGTGGTCAGGTACCTTCTCAAGGGGGCAGTCCTCTCCCAGAAAGGGACCCGGAGGAGGATATAGAGTATCTAGACCAATTTGGGGGGGAAGAGGAAATGGAATGGGGGTCTATGCAACAAGAGGAGCCCCTATCGGAGGTAGATCCTATGGAGGGGGACATGTCCGAGGATGAGGGTCTCACCCCGGACCAACCCACTGTTGCGGGCCTGTTCAAGCCCCACATGTTTAAATCCCTTTTATTCAAAGCCAGGAACATCTCTGGCCTGTCGGTGCAAACCTCCTCAGCTCTCCCCTCCCCGGCAGAAGGTCAGGAGGACGCCATCTTTAGTCAACCCGTGGTGGAGGCGGAGGTAATCCCGGCTCCACCCCTATTTCATGACCTGGTCTCAAATCAACTGAATTCTACTAGGGCCCCTCCCGCCCCATCCAGCCTGGACAGGAGGTTCTTTAACCTCGAGTCGAGTTTCTGTGACTTACTCAACACCCCCGAGGTGGATGAGCCCATTGTTGGGTTGGCCTCCTCGTCCTCCCCCAGTGACCCCCTAGAGGCTCTGAAACCCAAGGACAAGAGGTCCGAGCTCGCCCTACGTAGAGCTCACCAAGCGGACTCCTGGGCCATTAGATCAGCCACTGCGGCTTCTTTCTTCACCAGATCCTCGATCCGGTGGCTTCGGCAACTGAAGCAACATGTTCCCCCCTCCAACACAAGGGCTCACCAGGACATAGCAAAACTGACGGCCGCGGCGGAATTTTCCGCTGACGCCACCTTCCATGCGGTCAAATTCTCTGCCCGGGCAATAACGTCCCATGTCACTGCTCGCCGCCTGCTCTGGCTTAAACACTGGCAGGCGGACGTTAAAAACAAAGTTAAGCTGGCTACTGCCCCCATAAAAGGGGACAAACTATTTGGCACGGCTCTGGACCCCTTGCTATCTGAAACCCGGAGCAAGAGAAAATTTCTCCCTCCTCTGTTTCGGAGGTCAGAGTCTAGAGGCCCCCAGCCATTTCGGAGAGGCTCCTCCCGCCCTTTCTACCAGTCTCCCTTCCCGCCAAGGTACTCGAGACCCCCCTCCTCCCGACCGTTCCAGCCCCAGGATCGAACCGATCCGGCCGATAGGAACAGGAGGGGCAGCGGCTACAGGCGCCCTTTCAGGGGCTCAGGAGGGAGGCCCTTCCGGCGTAGATAGATCCCGTCCCTCCCCTCCCATCGGCGGACGCCTCAAGCACTTTGCCGACCGATGGGACTCTTCCACCTCTGATACCTGGGTCCGTGATACCATCAGACTCGGCCTCACGCTCGAATTCAAGAGCGCCCCCCCCCTGACTTCTTTCTGGCGTCCCCCCCCTCAAGGGACCCCATCAAACGCAACCTAATGGATTCAGCAATCCATCATCTTCTCCAAATACAGGCCATTCAACCCGTCCCACCCTCCCAGCGGGGGCAGGGGTTCTACTCCCACCTTTTTGTAGTCCCCAAATCCTCCGGAGGATGGAGGGCCATCTTGGACCTTAAACGCCTTAACCGTTATCTGGTCTATCGCAGGTTCAAGATGCACACCCTGCAGTCCATCCTCCTCAGCATCCGCCAAGGGGACTGGCTATCCTCCATAGACCTCTCCGAGGCCTACCTCCACATTCCAATCCGACCCTCCCATTTCAAATTCCTCAGGTTCTGCTACAACCACCGCCACTTCCAATATGTCGCCCTTCCCTTTGGGCTAGCCTCTGCCCCGAGGACCTTCACTAAAGTCCTCGCGGCCCTGGCGGCTCATCTCAGGAATCTCCCGGTCCGCCTCCATTGCTACCTGGATGACATCCTCATCCTCTCTCCCTCCAGACCCCAAGCAGAGAGGGACATCAGGGTTACTATCTCGGCCCTCCAAGACCATGGTTTCCTAGTTAATTGGCAAAAGAGCCAACTATCCCCATCTACAAGGATCTCCCACTTGGGGGCTGTCATTGACTCAGTGCAGGGTAAGGTGTTCCTCTCCCCCGAGAGATTCCTTAATATCCAGGAAGCCGTCAGGCATATCAGACGCTCCAGGAAGGTTACAATTTTAGAATTGTCCAAATTACTGGGTAAAATGGTTTCTTGTATCTCCATTGTTCCATGGGCCCGTTTACACGCTAGACCCCTACAATGGTTCCTGCTCCCATTCCAGCGGACCGGCAGAAGCAACTCAAAGGCCACAGTCAAGGTACCTCCAAAAGTCCTTACATCTCTTCTCTGGTGGACCAGCCCCGCCATCAACAAGGGTCACTTCATCAAGGAGCCCCACCGCCTCACCCTTACCACAGATGCCAGCCTGTCCGGATGGGGCGCTCACATCCTCTCGCTCTCAACTCAGGGCACATGGTCTCAGGTAGAACGGGGGTGCAGTATAAACTGGCTGGAGCTCCATGCCATCTTCCTGGCCCTGCGCAGTTTCCTCCCCCAAGTACGCGGGCGGCATGTCCTCATACTCACGGACAACGTCACCGCCAAGGCTCACGTCAACCGTCAGGGGGGCACACAGTCCATCCGCTTGATGAGGGAGGCCGAACGCCTCTGCCGTTGGGCAGAGCGCAATCTCCTCTCCCTCAGAGCCGAACACATCTCAGGGGACTCAAACACCCAAGCGGATTGGCTAAGCAGGACCACGGTGGACCAGTCCGAATGGCGCATCCACCCGTCACTATTCAGGGAAGCGACCAGAATGTTCGGTCTCCCGTTAGTAGACCTCTTCGCCTCCCCACTCAACATGCAACTCCCCAGGTTTTTCTCCAGGTACCCCTCCCATGGGGCCGAGAATCACGACGCCCTCCGTTGCCCCTGGCCCACAGGGCTCCTCTATGCCTTCCCGCCTCTAGCCCTGGTTCCCAGAGTTCTCCAGAAGCTCATCTCCGAGAGGGCAGAGCTGATTCTAGTAGCACCCTTCTGGCCCAGGCGCCCCTGGTTTGCGGACCTCCGCAACTTATCGGTGGCCCCTCCCTGGAGAATCCCCCCGACCAGGATATCCCTCTCCCAGGGGCCCCTTCAACACCCAGACCCTTAACTCTTAAGGAAAGAACGGTTTTCCGACCAAGTTATTGAGACCATTTTAGCCGCCAGGCGGCCTTCAACAACCCGCATATACAACGCCACTTGGAAGGGATTCTGCGAGTGGTGTCATGGTCTCCAGATCAACCCGCTGTCACCTTCCATAGCTCAGGTCTTGGAGTTCCTCCAAGAGGGCCTGAGGAAAGGGCTTTCCCCCAACACCCTAAGGCGTCAGGTCGCAGCGCTATCCACAGTCATTGACTGTGATAACCTGGGTTCCCTTTCCCACCACCCCCGTATTCGGGCATTCCTCAGGGGGGCCACCAACCTGTGTCCCCCAACCAAACACCGATACCCTACCTGGGACCTTAACAAGGTCCTGGTGTCTCTGACTAAGCAACCCTTTGAGCCTCTCAGGGAAGCCTCTCTCCAATTCCTCACATTCAAAGTGGTATTCCTGGTAGCTATTACTTCGGCCCGCCGCATATCGGAGTTAGCAGCCTTGTCGGTAAGGAAGGACCTTTGCATATTTCATGCCGATAGGGTGGTCCTCCGACCGGACCCTACCTTCCTGCCCAAGGTTAACTCGACCTTTCACAGGGCTCAAGAACTCATACTCCCAAACTTCTGTCCCAATCCCTCGCGGGAAAGGGAGAAGCTTTGGCACTCACTGGATGTAAGACGGGCCCTACGCATTTACATTAAGCGTACCCAACCCTTCCGGAGGTCAGAATCTCTCTTCCTTTCCTTCCAGCCCAAATCCTTAGGCCACAAAGTGTCCCCGTCAACCATCGGCCGCTGGATTAGGGCTACCATTTCCAAGGCTTATTTGTCCCAGGCACTGCCGGTACCCAGGGGGATCACAGCACACTCCACCAGAAGTGCAGCCACCTCGGCGGCTTGGGCCACCCAGGCTCCAATTTCTGATATTTGTCGGGCAGCCACTTGGGCATCCCCCTCTCCTTTCATTAGACACTATAAGATTGACACCTTTGCCTCGGCGGAGGCTTCGTTTGGTAGGCGAGTCCTCCAGCGAGTCTTCAGGGAACCTCGGAGATTGCAGGACCAGACGGGGTCCCTCCCGTAGGACAGCCAAGCTTTGGTATGTCCCACTCTCTGGATGATCCGAACGGCTCTCAGGAGAATGGGCGTTGGTTCTTACCTGACACGCCATTTCTCTGGAGCCGTGAGGATCATCCAGCCCCACCCTTTAATTGCCGTCTGGTGGGGCCTTGTTTCGGCCAATGACCTATTTAGCATAGGGAGAGCAGAGCAACGTCCTTCTCTTCACCTTCGTCTTCACGCAAACTGGGGAACGCAAGAGAGCCACGTGATGGAGGGCGGAGCGTTCCTCAGTGATTGAGCTCAGCCATCAACGACGTAGACTGAAGCACCTCCCACTCTCTGGATGATCCTCACGGCTCCAGAGAAATGGCGTGTCAGGTAAGAACCAACGCCCATTTTATTGGCTTGTTCCAAAAATCAACAATTTCTAGTCATACCACATTTTGTTTTTCTATCTTTATTATTTTATTTTAGAAAATTTATTTTGCTGCCTACTCACACATGGTGACTCAAGGCGGCTTAAACAAATATAAAACATCATATAAAAAGAAAAAAGAAAATAATATAATTTATAATCTGATTTGTTACCTTGGTTTAAGCAAACCACAATTTCTATATTCAAATAACTGGAACACTGCAATTTAAATAAGCAACCAATGAATATATCTCCTCAACAGATTAAAAGAGGGGGGACACTATATTTCAGAAAATCACTACAAATATCCTACAGATACACATCTTTCCAAAACACAATTAGCAGTTGGCAAGTAAATAAAATAAAGCTGAAACTTAATGAAATTTAAATATATTGATTTTACAAAAGAAAATAAAATCTTCATTTTTATATTAGTTCCGCATAATGTTCAAGTAATTCAAGACAATCAGCTATTTGATTATATTTA
>NW_020719972.1:0-12280 GCF_900518725.1 Notechis scutatus | reverse complement strand
TATATCTATCTATCTATCTATCTATCTATCTATCTATCTATCTATCTCCATCCATATCTATCTATATCTATATCTATCTATATCTGTCTATCTGTCTATCTATCTGTCTATCTGTTTATCTGTCTATCTCTATCCATCCCTCTCTCTCTCCCTCTCTCTCTCTCTCTCTCCCTCCCTCCCCCATCTCTCTTTCATCCATCTATCTATCTATCTATCTATCTATCTATCTATCTATCTATCTATCTATCTATCTATCTATCTATCTAATCTTGTCTTTCTCTTCTATCACCTCTTTCTCTCCCCTATCTACTTTTCATCTCTTTCTATTGGTTGTGTCTGTCTCTCTTTATCTCATCCAATTTATACAGCTGCCCATCTCGCAAATATTCCAGGAAGTAAGATCAATAATTAGACAGAAAGCGTTTCCTGAATTGAGGTGATTTCTTTGAGGGAGAGAAGGCTAAATTGATTATTCAAGGTCTTATTCCATTTGTATTTCTCGCTGCTAAGAGAGCTTTACTAAATGAACAACGGAAACGTAAAAAACAGTTTACAATTGAAAAATGGTGCTCAAAGTAAGGACTGTGACTGGCTGAGGAAAAGAGTGAGAGATAGAATTAAAAATTTAAAGACAGAGAAGCCAAATCACAAGTTTATTGATTCTGGAATGATGACAGATTATTCATTCTGACCTTGTTTTAATTTTGTTTTTAATCTCTGTTTTTTTTTTTTTTTTGACTCTTTCATACTATTGTATTTTTCAGGGCAAACCACCCAGAATCTCCTAAGTGACACGGACAGTATAGAAATTTGATCCTTAAATAGGTAAATAAATATAGCCATAAAATGTAACAAATGTGTTTTCTGATTATTTCAAGGACTGCAAAGTATTTCAAATATTGTAGTGAAAAATGAAATTAAAAAGATTAGATTATATTATTAAACGCAGGTCACAACCTTTGCAGTTTACACCGCTCTCAGCCAAGGAAGGTGTCAACAAATGTGTTTTCTGAATATTTCGAGTATTGCAAATTGGTAATGTTACAATGAAATGAAAAATAAATAAATAAACATTACATTAAATTAAATTCAGGTCACAACATCTGCAATCCCTTACCCCATTCTGAGCCAAAGAAGGTGTAACAAAAAAAAGTTTTCTGAATATTTCAAATATTGTTAAGTTGGTAAACTTACAATGAAATGAAATCAAATGAAACATTAAATTGTATTATTGAATTAAAATTACAACTTTTACCACCCCAGACACCCTCCTTAGCCAGCAAAGTTGGAAAAAAAACAAAGGGCAGATTTGGCCACCCCCATGAGGAATAGCTAATGGGGTCTGGGGTCTCCTATGAAGTGTTCTGACCTTGGCTTCCCCCAAAAAGCACTAAGCCGACTCTTTCTCCTGGCAAAACCCCTTTTATTAAACGAAGGTGAATTTCTTGCATTCACATTCAGCCAAAGGCCTGGCCAGCAGCCTTTCACGGGTGTAATTAAGAGCACAGACCTCATCTAGCTTGGAGAGCTGCCAAGTAAATATTTCCAAACGCAGTGCTGACAAGGAAGGACTCGGCACAGAATCTCTGAGATGCACAGACAGAGCTTCACACTGCTGCAACAAACGAAGTGTTTCCTGCCAAAAGCCCCTCCCCTTTTGCTCCTCTTTTAATCCCTGTGGGAAGGGCCATTCACCATCCACCTGAGCCTTTACTCCTGAGTCGACCCTTGTTCTTTAATTGTTCCTTTCCTCTGGCAGCTCTGTGCATGCGCACACTGGGAGCAGGCTCCAGCTATTCTTCTGCCCCACTGATCTTCGACTCCAAAGGCAGCTGATAACTGTCGGATGGCCCTGGCCCCATCTCTGCCTCCGACACAGAGCCCTCGTCCGGACCTTCCCCAGACTCCAGGACTGGCCCAGGTTCCTCCTCAACCTCCTCACTGTCCAACTCTGCTGCTAGCTCTGCTGGTCCACCGGCAGGCCACAACTTCATGCCAGGAAGTCACAGCGTAGACTTTGGCCAAAGAGATCTCACTCACCTGACAGAAGAGTTGATTGTTGTCCTCTGAGACCAAGAGAAGACAGCAACATTGAGACTGGGTCTCCTGCTTCAGCTGCAGGAGAAGGAGAAGAAGAAGAAGAAGAAAGATGGAGCGTCTTGGACACGACCAGCATAGGGTGGAGATGAACAAAGAAGATCAAGGTTCTTGAGGTTGAAACATCTGATGAACATTTGAGGGAACTGGGAATATCTACTTTGATGAAGAGAAAGACTAGGAGTGAGATAATAGCAGTCTTCCAACATTTGAAGGACTGTCATAGAGGAGGCTGACTTATTCTTCAATGCAGTAACAGTGTAAAAGAGTTGGAAGGGATCTTGGAGATCTTCTACAATTTAGACCAACCCTCTACTCAACCAGGAGACCATCCACCATTCCAGACAACTAGCTGTCCAATCTCTTTTTAGAAACCTCCAGTGTTGGAGCATTCACAACTTCTGGAGAGAAGCTATTCCACTGATTAATTTTTCTCACTAATTTCTGCTTAGTTCTCCGTTGCTTTTCTCCTTGGTGGGTTTCCATCTGTTTCCATCTGGCTTTGGAGAAATGGGTGGAAGATCATTTAAAGAGAGACCCCGTCTAAAACTAAGGAGAAATTTCCTGACAGGAACAACATTTAACCAGTGGAACAAAAGTTGCCTTCAGAAGCTGTGGATGCTCCATCACTGGAGGTTTTCAAGAAGAAACTGGACACCTACTATGGCCAATATGGTTGTCCCAAAGGTGCTTTTTAAAGAGGCAACTGGACCTTCTTGTTTTTTTCTTTGAAGACGAAAAAGACGAGACGCGAAACGTCTTCAGAGAAACACCAGAAAGTCCAGTTGCCTCTTGAAAAATCACCTTTGAGACAACCATGACCTGGATAGCTGAGAACCTCTGCAGACTTTTGACCAATATGGGTAGTTTCCTGTATTGAGCAGGGGGGCTGGACTACAAGACCTCTAAGGTCCCTTTCCAGCCCTAAGATTCTACGTTGTGTGGACTTGAAACAGAAAGGGAAGAATTATTCCTCTCTTATGGAGGTCAGGAGATGCAGTGGCTCAGCGGCTAAGACGCTGAGCTTGTCGATCAGAAAGGTCGGCAGTTCGGCGGTTCGAATCCCCAGCGCCGCGTCATGGAAAGAGCTCCCGTTCCTTGTCCCAGCTCCTGCCAACCTGGCAGTTCGAAAGCACGTTTAAAAAATGCAAGTAGAAAAATAGGGACCCCTTTGGTGGGAAGGGAACAGCGCCCCGTGTGTCTTCGAAGGTGTTTAGTCATGCCAGTCACATGACCACGGAGACGTCTTCGGATGGCGCTGGCTCTTCTTTGGCTTTGTGATGGAGATGAACACCGGCCCGTAGAGCCAAAAACAACTAGCACATATGTGCAAGGAGGGGAGCATTTTACCTTCACCTTTACGGAGGTCAAAGTTTACTAAGAAACCAGACTTAACTAAAATTTTTCAACCTTGGCCACTTGAAAGTGAGTGTCAACTCAAAAAAAAAACATTCCTATGCCTATTTTAGTAGTTGCCATAAAAAAAAAGTGTGGGAGGAAGGAAGGAAATCTGGAAGAGCAGTGCAGCAAAGCAAAAGTACATTCCAACTCTTAGCTTTAAAAGACTGTAACTCAACTACCAGAGTTTTTGCCTGTGAATATATTCAATTGGAGAACGTGATTGATGACACCCAGCCCGTGAAGGTGCTCAGTTGGAGAATCTGACTTATGACACACCCAGGGGGGAAACAGGGTCCCAGGGGACTGTGAATGACGTGGGCCAGAGTGGGCTTCACACAGGGCAGGGCCAGGAATCCTTGGAAGTTTTTTGAAGTTTGGCTCGAGGATCATGATTTAATTAGGGCGATCGCTGGAACCCTGACAGTGGGTGGACTTCAACTCCCAGAATTCCCCAGCAGTGGGAAAGGTCCGGCGGCCCCTTCTTAATGGAAGGAAATGCTAATTACTCACGTAATTAATGACTTTGAGCTGGAGGGAGGCTGCATCCAGATCGTACAGTTCCCCTGAAAGGCAACAGATTACGGGTTGAGTAATTGGAATGACAACATTGGCACGGTCGACACACAATGCCAGGTGGCACGCATCGCACCATGAACGGTGGCACGGCCGTGTAAAACAAGAAATAAAACATTCAGCCATGTCGACACCTGATAATAACAAGACAGTTTCCTTCTATTCCAGTGGTCACCAACCAGTGGGCCAGGGACCACTAGGGGTCTGTGAGAAAATGTTGGTGGTCCGCAGAGAAATGTAGCCCCCCCAAAGGAATTAATCCAGGCTGCATGGGAACACAAGGCTGCGCCACCCACATGGCCCGTGGGAACACAAGGCTTGTGTTGCTTGCATTGTGAACAACACAAGGGAGTGAGGGGAGGGGGGAAAGGGTGGAGGGGGGAACTTGCCCCACTCACCCCGCACTCCTGGCCTGGCCACCGGGCTGCTCATTTCTGCTTCTTTCTTCTTCTGCTTTTGGCTGCACGCAAGGAAAGCAGCCAAAGTCTTTCTTTCTCTCCCCCAAACTCCACCAGAAATGAGTCTTTGGGACCCTGCAAGGCCTCCTGCTCCAAGAGGCTCATTTCTGGTGGAGTTTGGGGGAGAGAAAGAAAGACTTCTGCAGCTTCTGCTGCTTTCCTTGCATGAAGCCAAAAGTCTCTCTCTCTCTCTCTCTCTCCCCCTGAGAACGGAGCTGGAGACGGTATCCTGCGATCCCAAATAAAGAACGATCGATCGGGAGGAAAACGGGGTGGGGGATTTTCCTGCAAACTTTTGGGAGGATTTTCCCAGGGTCTCTGGTCCGCGGGATTTAAAAGGATGAGTTTGGTGGTCCCTGAGGTCCAAAACGTGGGCAACCCCTGATCTATATGACAGACTGAATTGCACAATGCAGCAAATACAGATAGAGGTGGCCCAGGACTTAGCACCACCATTCAGCCCCAAATTTCTGTTTTTTATGGGCATACAATTGCCTCATCTTATAACCTTTCTCGCCACCGCCATTAAGCGCATCGCTGCAGTTCTTAAAGCCAGTAACATGGCCGTTAAGTGGAACTGGCTTTTCCCATTGATGTTGCTGGTTGGAAGGCTGCCGAAGCGGATCATGAGATCCTGGGACGCGGCGACCATCCTAAATACAAGTCAGTTTCCATGCCAGTCGCCAAGAATCCAAATGTTGGTCATGTGGCCAGGTGTGTGTGTGTTGGTGGTGGTGGTGGAGGAAAAGCTGCAATGGTCGTAAGTGCAAAAAAACGGTCATCGGTTGCTTATTTTCACTGCCGTTGTGACTTCGAGCAGCCACTAAAGGAATGGTCGAAAGTCGAGGATTTCCTGCATTATAAGTTTGTGAAGTTTGCTTCGTTCCTTTAATCAGGTCTGGGGAACTACGGCCCCTGTATAGCCTGTGGATTTTAACTCCCAGAATTCCTGGGTCTGATTGAGGACTACCCAGGGGTGGACTTCAAATTTTTTTTTTAGCAAGGGGCTCTCTGCCCTAATGACTGGCTGGGTGGGCGTGGCTGGGTGGGCGTGGCTGGGTGGGCATGGCTAGGTGGTCATGTGACTGGGTAGGTGTGACCAACTCAATGGCGCTTCTTTGCCCTAATTACCTAAAAAAAAAATGATAATATACCCAAAACTTGTTGTATTATTTTGTGCATTTAATACTTAAAAGAAAAGACTGGGTGAAACCAGGCTTATTGGCAGTGACTGTGAGGGTGATCTTGGGGGCCTTAGTGGAGTTTCTGGTGAGTTATGTGATTCTTATTATTTGGGAATGAATCCCCTCGGAGGCTAGTGGCTACCCTATCGGATTTTCCCCATGGCTCTCCCTCACGAGCGCCAAGTGGATCGTTTATCTAGCTTGCCACACTGTTACCAAGTGTGAAATGCTCAGAAGTTCAATGATGCCCATGAAGAGCTTCCCCCGGCTGCTTGTCTTCGTGAGGTTATTGGGGGCTCTCCGAGCCCCACAGAGTCTTAACTAGGGGGCTCCCCCGAGCCCCTGCGAGCCCCCAGCAGCCCATCCCTGAGACTACCTGTATACAAAGTTGGTTAGTGAGGGGTCTCTCCTGCCCTTTAACCTCTGTCCTTACCGCACAACTGCAGGATCTTGCTGTCCAGCTCGCTGTAGCTGCTCCTGGGAGGCTCCATGGGTTTGGCCTGGCGTGGTTGCAACTTCTGGAGGCTTTGGAGACGCTTGTAGGAGACCAGAATCTGAAACAAAACCACATTCACAAATGAAGAAGTCCCTCCTGTTTTAAAACAACCTGGTTTCGCTTTTAAAAAAAAGGGGGGGTTAAGTCACTCATCGGGAAATGGGGAAGTCCTCTCGGCTACATCCACACAACTCCGGGGACCTAATTCACCCCCTGGTTTGGGTTTCCACAAGGTTGGGTTTTCCTGGCCACTCCAACCTAGCTCCAGAATCAGAATAGAGCTTGGAGGGACCTTTGAGGTCATCTAGTCCAGCCCCTGGCTCAAGCAGGAGAGCCTACACCGTTTCAGACAAACGGCCATCCACTCTCTTCTTAAAAACCTGCAGGGATGGAAGCATTTACAACGTCTGGAGAAAAAGCCATTCCACGAATGAATTGTTCTCGCTGTCAGCAAGTTTTCTCCTTAGTTCTAAGGTTGCTTCTGTCCTTGATTAGTTTCCATCCGTTGCTTCTTGTCTTTCCTTCAAGTGCTTTGGAAAATAAGTTGACCCCCTCCCTCTTCCTTGTGGCAGCCCCTCAAATACTGCAATGCTGCTATCCTGCTATATTATAATATTATATATGTTACATATTCAGAAGTTGTGGGAGTTTCATCCCTGGAGGCTTTGAAGAAGAGATTGGACTGCCATTTGTCAGAAATGGTGAAGGGTCTCCTGCTTGGGCGGAGGGTTGGACTAGATGACCTGCAAGGTCCCTCCCAACGCTGCTAATCTGTATTCTGTAATGTCACCCCTAGTCTTTCTTTTCTCTAGACCGGCCAAACCCAAATCCTGCAACTGTTCTTCATATGTTTTAGTCTCTATTCTTCTCCGATCCGGACCCATTAATAACCAATATAATACTTTAAGGTGAAGGACCAACGTCCCATAGCTCTTGGATGCTTTCTTTATTTACCCGTCGTTCAAACGAGACAATGGGAAACTAAAATGGAAACGAATGGAGCAGGGATGCCTCCTCGCCCAGATAAGCAGGGATTAATCCCAGACAAACACTCCAACGGAAAACAATACCCTAATCAAGGAAACTACAGAGGAGGCGAACGATCAAGCAGACAAACAATTAAGCCGGAAACAATGGTCTAATCAAAGCACGATTAAGGAGGAAAAAAACCACACTCCCACCAAACGCCAGCAGGGCAAGGGACTAGTATATAAACAGAAAGCAAATCCCCACCGCTCTCTCTATTCCTGCAACCAGTTCTTCATATGTTTTAGTCTCCGGGCCTTTAATCATCCTACTTGCTCTTCTTTGTACTTTTTCCAAAGTCTCAACATCTTTTTTTTGTAATGTGACCAAAATTGGTTGAGGTATGTATTCCAGGTGTGGCCTTGCTAAGGCTTTAGAAAGAGGTACTAACACTTCACGTGGTTTCGATTCAGTGCCTGTGTTGATACAACAATCCAGGTTGGGCTGTTGTACAAACCTCAGCTCCAGTGTTTTACCAATCCTGGTTTAAAGCATCCTGTGTAAATACAACTGGTGCGGACACTTGATTACAGATATAGATCATCAGAGTTGGAAGGGACCTTGGAGGTCATCTAGTCCAACCCCCTGCCCAAGCAGAAAACCCTACACCTACACCACAAATGGCAGTCCAGTCTCTTCTTGAAAGCCTCCAGGGATGAAGCTCCCACAACTTCTGAGGGCAACTTCTGTTCCATGGGTTGATTGTTCTCCCTGTCAGAAAGTTTTTCCTTATTTCCAGGCTGAATCAATCCTTGTTCAGTTTCCATCCATTATTTCTTCTCTGGCCTTCAAAGGTGCTTGAGAAAATAGCTTCACTCCTTCCTCCTCTCTGGGGCAGCCCCTCCCTCCAATATTGGAAGATGCTCTCCTGTCTCCCCTGGTCCTTCTCTTCCCTAGACCAGCCAAGCCCAGTTCCTGCAACCGTCTATCATATGTTTTAGCCTCCAGTCCCCTCATCATCCTGGTTGCTCTTCTCTGCACTTTTTCCAGAGTCACAACCTCTTTTTTATAGTGTGGTGACCAAAACTGGATGCAGTACTCCAGGTGTGGCCTTACTAAGGCTTTACAGAGTGGTATTAGTACCTCCCTTGATCTGAATTGTGTCCCTCTGTTAATACAATTTAGGATTGCATGGGCTCTTTTTGCTGCTGCTGCTGCACACGGCTGGCTCCTATTTAGCTGGTTGTCCACTAAGACTCCAAGATCCCTCTCCCAGTTCCTGCTATTGAGCCTGGATTCACCCAGTCTATAGGTGCACTTTTGGTTTGATGTGTATAGAAACAAGCCCTCAAAAGTTAGAACTGATTCAATTACAGGTGGTCCCTGATTTATGATTGGTATTGAGCTCCAAATGTTAAGCAGGACAGTTGCGAAGTGAGTTTTTTGCTCCGTTTCACAACCTTCCTCGCCACCATTGTTAAGCGAATCACTGCAATCGTTCAGTTAGTAACATGGCCTTTAAGTGAATCTGGCTTCCCCCTTGACTCTGGGGGCTCAGAAGATTGCAAAATGACGTGACCCCCCCCCCCGTCATAAATATGAGTCAGTTGCCACTTAACTTTTTTTGGGGGGGGGGCTTGGCGATGGGATTTTGGCCTCAGTTGTGGTTGTGGGTCGAGATTTACCCGTCGTTCCTTTTTTTTTTGGTGCCAGGAGGCAGAAGGAAGGGGAGGGAGGAGATTCCCCTAGGGGTGGGATTCTACCTGGTCGGATTGGTTCTACAGAACCAGTTGTTACAATTCTGCCCAGTTTGGAGAACCGGAAAATCGCTCTACTGGCTGGCCCTTCTCCTCCCCCTTACTCCTTACCTGGCATGCTTGCCATCCAACTTGCCTGCATTTGGTTAAGTTTCTATTTTTCCTTCCCCTACCCCGACCATCAGCTGTTCTGCTGTGCCAGGAGATTTAGATTAGCTAGAAAGCAGGAAATCCTTGGATTTTTTTTTTTGCTTTCTAGCTAATCTAAAAGCAGAGTTGAACCTTCCTTAGGACCAAAGCTTCTATTTTTCAGTGCAGACTCAGGTAGCCAATGGCAGAAAGGTAGATGTCTGAGTGAATCTGTGGATTCTGTGAGCAACTCAATCTGCCTGCCTGCTTTGCCTGATTTTGGGGTAAAAGTTGCTTTTTTTAAATAAAAAAATAATCCAATATTACATAAATATTTATAATATTTACATACAAGCCACGCCCAGCCGGTCACATGACTATCAAGCCACACCCAAAAATTAGGCCACACCCACAGAACCGGTTGTTAAGAAATTTGAATCCCGCCCCTGGATTGCCCCCTCTCCAAGTTCCTCAAGGATTTTATAAAAGGTGGGTTGACTCACATGCTTCTCCAAAGCCCGGAGGTTTTGCTCATCGGAGTCGGAAAGTTGCCCGCAGTAAACCTGGGGAAATTAAAGTAAAGAAATCAAAAGAGGAACGGATATACTTTTTTAAAAATAAATTTCTTATTTTATATTTACAATAAATCCACATTTCATTCAAACAGTGTGACGACTGAGTGCATCTACCTTGTGCTCAAAGTTATAATTAATACTTTTCTTGCCATTACATCAATAATTACATTTTCTTTATAAGCCATTATTATTTTTATAACAATCTTAACTTATTTCTCTACGTGTTCATCTACTCAATTTGAACTTGTTTTATTTTCCAACCATTGGTAAAATAATATTCATACGTAATATTCAGTTTCTTCTTTTTCTTTGATCACCAGTGTTAATCTGTTCGTCTCTGCACATTCTAATATTTTCTCAATCACCTTTCCCCCTATCAGAATTTTTATCACTTTTCCAGTTCTGAGCAAATACAATTCTGGCTGCAGTTAATACATGAATAATTGAATATGCTTTTCCTTTGCTATAACATTCAGGCACCGTCCCTAATAGGAATATTTCAGGTTTCAAATCCATATGTTGCTTTATCATTTTTTCCAACCAGGTATGTATTTTTGTCCAATATCTTTTAGTTTCTGCGCATGTCCACCAGATATGGTAATATGATCCAGGTGTTCAGTGGCACTTCCAACATTTAGTTCATTTGTCTTTAAACATCTTTGCCAATTTTGCTGGTGCAAAGTGCCACCTATAAAACAGAATAGAATAGAATAGAATAATTCTTTTATTGGCCAAGTGTGATTGGACACACAAGGAATTTGTCTCGGTGCAAATGCTCTCAGTGTACATAAAAGAAAAGATACATTCATCATCAAAACATCTTATATAAATTTTCTTTATATCCTGTCAATATTGTTCATTTATAATTTCTTTCCCACAGTTTCTGCCATGTATCTAGTTCTATAGTATACCCAAAATTTTTCGCCTATGCTATCATTGTTTTCTTTACTTGTTTTTCTCCTAGTTTGACACCTAGTAGATAACAATACACTTTCTTAATCAACTTGTCTTCCGAGGAACGGACATACGGAGAGCATGTGCAGAGGGCCAGGCTGAAATTAAGAAAATGATGTTGCAAAGGAGCGGGTAATCGGAGCATTGTCCTAGACACAAGAGTGGTTCTCAACGTTGGCCACTTTAAGATGGCTGGACTTTAACTTTGCTTCAACAGTTTTGATTATTAAAAATAGGCATGCCTATCTATAAGCAGCTCGTCCTCAGCCTATGACCACAATTGAGCCCAAAATGTATTGGTAAACCATTAGTAAAACTTCCACCAAGATGCACACATTCTTGCTCTAGTTTCTCACTCTTTATATGGGATATACAGTACATCTATATTTCTTTTCCCTATTAGACACCTTGGTCTCTGAGAGATTAGTTTTTATATGGCCTGTTTCATCGAACCATCTGTTTATATTCGCTACAAATCGTCTGAGTTTTCAGGGACTTTTATATCCCCAGCATAGAAAAATGCGTAAACATTCACATGCCTAACAAACGTATCTCTGACATCATCATAAATATTTTCTTATGAACCTATTAAGCACCCAAGAGCACATCAGATAACAGATAATCAGAGTTGGAAGGGACCTTGTAGGTCATCCAGTCCAACCCCCTGCCCAAGCAGGAGACCCTACACCATTTCTGACAAATGGCAGTCCAGTCTCTTCTTGAAAGTCTCAAGTGATGAAGCTCCCACAACTTCCGAGGGCAACTTCTGTTCCATGGGTTGATTGTTCTCCCTGTCAGAAAGTTTCTCCTTATTTCCAGGTTGAAAAATCTCTCCTTGTTCAGTTTCCATCCATTGTTCCTTGTCTGGCCTACAGGCGCTTTAGAAAATAGCTTGACCCCTTCCTCCTCTCTGGGGCAGCTCCTCAACTATTGGAAGATGCTCTCCTGTCTCCCCTGGTCCTTCTCTTCCCTAGACTAGCCAGGTCCAGTTCCTGCAACCGTTCTTCATATGTTTTAGCCTCCAGTCCCCTCATCATCCTGGTTGCTCTTCTCTGCCCTTTTTCTAGAGTCTCAACATCTGTTTTTTATAACGTGGGGACCAAAACTGGATGCAGTACATCCCTTAACCTTGTTTTACAACTTACTCAAAGTTGAACAACTTGCTTAGTTTTCCATTCTCGTGCATGTTTCCCCTTCCATGAAGTGTTTTTTCTGATTCCACAAAGAACCAAACCACTAGGATGATCAAAGGCCTGGAGATTAAATCATATAAAGAACGGCTGCAGGATCTGTATGCAGTATGTCTAGTCTAATGAAAAGGACAATTAGGGGAGACATGATAGCAGTCTTCCAATATTTGAGGGGCTGCCCCAAAGAAGAAGGGATCAATGTATTCTCCAAAGCCCCTGAAGAGGCAGGACAAGAAGCAACGGATGGAAACTCATCAAGGAGAGAAGCAATCTGGAACTAAGGAGGAATTTCCCAACAGTGAGAACAATTAACCAGTGGAACTGCTTGCCACCAGAAATTGTAGGCCCTCCATCACTGGAGGTTTTTAAGAAGAGTCTTAGACAGTCACTTTTCTGAAATGGTGTAGGTTCTCCTGCTTGAGCCAGGGGCTGGACTAGAAGACCTCCAAGGTTCCTTCCAGCTCATTCTATTCTAACTCCCGGAATTCCCCAGCCGGAGT